>JASPKZ010010656.1:1387500-1527500 GCA_030220185.1 Diploptera punctata
TTACAATAACGCGAATACCTGTAGCGAATAGCAGAATGCCGAAATTAGGCCTAAAACATGGTGGCAATGAATAAAAAGATATAATAAGAACAATTATGTCTCATATCATCGTTAAATTCCATATGGTGGGATAAGCATATTTGGAAAGACACAAAAAAATATATTGTTAAAACATTGGTGGAATCTGTTGCAATGTATGGAAGTGAGGTATGGACAATCAATAAGTAGGCTACTACAAGAATAGACTAATAGCTCTAGAAATGGATTATTTACGCAGAAGTGCCAGAAAGTATAGATTAGAACATGTCACAAATAAGGAAATTAGAAACATAATGGAAGCAGAAGAAAGCATAATTGAAAGAATTGAGGAGAAGGAATTAAAGTGGTTAGGACATGTCTTAAGAATGGAAGATGAGCGATGGCCGAAGCAACTATATGAATGGCATCCGAACAGAAAGAAGAAAAGAGGGAGACCAAGGTTAACATGGAAGGAAAACATGAAGACAGTAATGCAAGCTAGAGGGCTAAGCATCGAAGATGCCCAAGACCGTAGGCTTTGGAGGTTTGGCACAGGAAGACGGCAGCAGCTGTAAAAACCCGAAGATAGAAAGATAGATAGATGTCTCATAGACTGAGATAGACAAGACATATGGCAGGGATGGGGAAAACCAGAGGGAAAACGCCTATTTGGCAGACCACGATTAAGATGTGAGAATAACTTTAACCATGATTTGAGTAACGATTGGAAAAAAAAAAAAAAAACTTTAGTTCGGGATAGGGATGTGTGGAGAGCTTTTGTAGGAGTGGCCATGAACCTTCGGGTGCCAGTGAGTTTAGTTATAAAATAAACAGTTAACACCTGCCACTTCAGTTTGATGACTAACATAAAATGACTCATTAAAAAACAGAGGCACAAATTGAGAATGTTAAGCTTGGATAGATTTCTTGAGTGGGCGCTGCTCAAAAAGAAGAGTTTGTATATTTAGAGAGGAGATAGAGTAAATGAGGAGTGGTAGAGGGAAAAGAGAACCAATTAGAAGTGGCAAGATTTATCTCCATGGCAACGCTGGAGCATGTTGCTGCGTGAAGGATTGCTCTTCCTCGCAATGGCCGCGCGCAGTTTCTCAACTAAAAATAATACACTATTTTCTTTGTTTGGATCCAATCAACTGTCCCATGCCGAATTGGCACCAACTTCCAAACTTCATTAACTGACGCATACTGTAAAGCAGCGGTAAGAATTACTTATCTCTCTCTTTCTCTCTCTCTCTCTCTCTCTCTCTCTCTCTCTCTCTCTCTCTCTCTCTCTGTCTGTCTAAACTCCATTGGGCGACAAGTCTAGAAGACCCTTGGACTACCAGCCGACTGCTAGCCTCACAGCTACATATAACAAGGGTAGATGATCATTCAGCCATGATCAGCAAGTCGGGTCCCCAGCCGTTTAGCTGATTTTCTCAGCCTGCAACCTCAAATTCTAGCCAAATTCTTCACGATGCCGGGTGGGAACTCGTCTTATACTGGCCGAAATTCCAAAACAAAATTTCTTCCCCCCTGCGGACTCGAACCAGCCCAAGTCCCGCAGCTCTGCATCAAGGAATCTATTCTTCACTTCCTGGTTTAGGCAAGAGTTGCCTGTTCCGTCTTCACTAATAGATCTAAGACCATCTCTTCCTAGGACGTCCGACATCTCTTCTTCATCTTGGAAAATAATAGAAGCTTTTATTTGGTAATCTACTTTCTTCCATTCTTTCTACATGTTCTTTCCACAGTATCTTGTTAAATATCTTTTCTTTTATGGAGTAGATCTGCAGTTCTTCACGGATATCCTCGTTTCTTATCTGGTCCATTCTAGTGCATCAAGGAATATTAACTAACTAACTAACTAACTGGCACTACCGAACCCGTAGGTTCATGGCTGTGCGGACATAACCTCTCCATACATCCCTATCCTGAGCTAATGATTTCCAATCATCCCCTGTATAATCTACTTCCCTCAAATCATAGTTAATGTTGTTCTCCCACCTCATGGATGGTCTACCAATTGGGTGTTTTCCTTCTGGTTTTCCTACAAGAAGCTTCCATGCACGTCTTTCATTCCCCATTCGTGCCACATGTCCTGCCCATCGCAGTCTTCCTAAAAAGACCACGTAGTTCACTGTTACGAAGTCTTCTCCATTCACCTGGCTGTTCATCTCTCCTTTGTCCAACAATTTTTGTAAGTACATCATTCTCAAATACTCGCAATCTCCTTTCCTCCCTTAAAGTAAGAGTCCATGTTTCTCATACACATAATATAACAGGTAGAATAATAGTTTTATATATTTTCAGTTTAACTTTTTTTAAAGGAGTTGGGACATCAAGAGTCTCTGCAATGCATAATAGCACGCATTTCCAGAATTGAGCCTATGTTTAATTTCTTTGTGCATCTCATTCCTATTTGTGATTATTGTTCCAGGCAAATTGCCTGTTCCGCCTCACAGTTGTTCTGTCATAATTTGTAATTTTGCATTATGTGGCATGCCTTTTTTTGGCAGGGTTTTATTCTAAAGATTTAATTTTGGAAATAGTTTCATTAAAATATTTAAATATCTTTGGTTTTTTTTCCTTTTCACTGGCCTTCCTACATTCCTTGAACCTCTTGGCTTGCAGTTAAATGCTGGTTTTGGTAATCTTGTTACGTTCACTCTTTCTACATGTCTAAACCATTTATTTCTATATTCCTTGATTTTATCATTCAGTGCTCATCTTAGAGTACCTTTGTTAATTACCATGGATTTTAAAATTACTAACTTTCCGTAAAAAAAAGGAAGAGGAAGAAAGAAACAAAGAAAGAAAGAGGAAAAGTTTTATTAAGATTTATGCCGAAATGTGAATTTCAGGTTAACAGACTGAATCAATTAGTTTGTAAAGTAAAGTAATCCCACAACAGACCCGGAGACCCTTGGGGTAGTAGGAGGTTAAGGCTCCCACTTTTTCTAGACAATCGACACTTTATGTCAGCCGGGTTGTCAACCCTGCGTGATGGCCGCCTTTACCCCCAGAACAAGCGTCTGGTACTCATTTCCGTTAGAGGCTGAATCGACCCCAGGGCCATAGTGCCGCCAGAGGGTTTGGGTCAGTTTAAAAATCCTTACCCCAACGGGACTTGAACCCTCGACCCTCCGGCTTGTAGCTCAGTGCCTTAACCACTACGCTACGGCAGGAAAACTTTTATAAAGATGTATGCCGAAATGTGAATTTCAGGTATCAGACTGAATCAATTAGTTTAAGAGATTGTTTTTAAGCCATTCCGCAAAACTGTAAAATTTCAGTAAAAAGGAAAAAAAAAGTTTTTATTCTGGGTTTCTGTATTTATGTTGTGTGTAAAGATTTGTATTTCATACGTCGCTTTACATTTAACAACAAGTTGTTATTGTTGCGGTTATCTATCACTCCACAAATCTTGGATACAACTTCTTAAAAGCCGTCTAACAACATTCTTCTTCCATGCGATCAAAACAACCAACAAGAACATGTCCAATTTCTTCATGATCCTCCCAAATTAATACCTTCAAATAAAAACTTTCCTAATTATTTATCCAATCCCTTTAATCAACACTAATATCTCATACTTTGGCACACGATTTCAACAATGCTCTGTTTTATTCATTTCTTTATTTTATACCAGTTGCACTAATGGGCTGACCACATAGCGGGACAGCAACACGGTAGATGGGCACAACAAACCACCACGTGGGACCTCTACACAGGCAGAAGATCACAAGGCAGACCCAGACGCAGATGGACAGACGATTTCAAGGAAGAACTAGGAGTAATGAGGTCTCTCCACATAAGAGCAAATAAATGTATTGAAATATCCATAAAATAATTTGTAAGTGCACCAGTGATGAGTTAAAACATAGACACACAATGTATTAACAACAACACTGCACAATTAATTTCCCAGCAGATCAAGTAAATGTAGGTGGTATTATTCTTCACCGTCAATTAAAAATAAATTATTTTTCTTTTCTTGAGTCAATTATTCTTCTAGTATTAAATATTACATTTTATCAGGAGAGCTCTATTGCTTCCATCTTTGTTGAAAGTTGTATGCAGAATGACTAGTGCAATTCTTTTATAATTTTAAGACCATTATTACATCACATGATGGTAATTTAAATTCTATTGGTTAATAGTTCTTTAAATATAAGGTTTAATTTGATTTGTTAAATACGAAAGTTAATTGTTTTAACATCCAATCAGAGTTTAGTTTACTTTCATTTAAGAATATACAGTTAAGCAGGTGTTCTTATTACAGTTATAACAGAAGGATTAATAATTTTGACAACAATGACTTAAAACAATTTTTAAAAGAATTCTTTACAAAACAGTTATGTAATACAATTTCTTTAATTGTTACTGAGATATTTTTATTAAACAATAACCAACAATGAACTATTTAGATTTTTTTCTTTATTGCCTCTGGTCCCGAGGATCGCGGGTTCAAACCCGACCGGGGTCGATAGATTTTTAGGACGAAAAAATCCAAGGAGCAAGTCCTCCGGGAGGGACTTTAAGCCGTGGGTCCCGAGTCTGAAGATTTTCAGGCAAAATTTACCGAATTTTCCCGTCCTAGTAGGCCTACTACCTTGGTTTCCTAGATGTCAGTATGAGGCGGTGCGCTGACCACGGACCACTCAAAATGACATCTATACGAAAACAAGTGTAACTAAATTAGTATGGTTCAAATTCTTCCCTGTATGGGGAGAGCGCCTAAATCTCTGAAAAGGGAAAACATGGGCTTACAATAACAATTAAAGTTATATCCTATATAAATAGGCTATTAAAAGAATTTTAAAATACAAAATTATTAACGTAAACTTTCACATTTATTATAATATTAAAATTTTGCTTTACAACTCCTATTAAAACCCGTTAAACTGAAAGTATATAAAACTATGATTCTACCAGTTACATTAATATGGATGCGAAACGTGGACTCTTACTTTAAGGGATGAAAGGAGATTACAAGTATTTGAGAATAAATTAATTAGCAACATTTTTGGACCAAACAGAGATGAACAGACAGGTGAATGGAGAAGACTACATAACAATGAACTGCATGGTTTTTATAGGAAGCCAGATATAATAAGAACAGTTAAGTCTCGTACACTGCGATGGTCAGGGAATGTTGTGCGTATGGGGAATGAAAGACGTGCATGGAAGCTTCTTGGAGAAAAACCAGAGGGAAATCGCCCAGTTGGTAGACCAAGAATGAGGTGGGAGAATAACTATCTACGATTAGAGGGAAGTAGATTATACAGGGAGTGATTGGAAAGCATTAGCTCAGGATAGGGATGTATGGAGAGCTTATATCCGCGCGGCCATGAACCTCCGGATTCGATAATGCCAGTGAGTGAGTAAGTAAGTAAGTAAGTAAGTAAGTTAAATGGACGCCAAACAGGGATTCTTACTTTAAGGGAGGACAAAATATGAATATTTTGGAAGGAAGAAAAAATAAAGAACAAGGTAAATTAAAAACAAAAAAGTTGTTCTTTTAATTCTGAAAACGAAAATATACGAGATTTATAAACCAATAGAAACTGGCGTTAGAGCTGCTATTAATAGGTGTTAACATGTTGAGGGGCACCCTGTTGCAGTTGAACAAGTTTTTGCAGCCACTCAATGTATCTGAACAGAGTTATGCTGAAGGGGAACTGCGGATTTTCATACCATCAGTCTCTTTCTGATTGATACACACTATTACGTATTTAAATTATTCTGTGTATTTTACATGACATGATCCAGACTATAGACTGCACTCCTTCAAACAGCGTCAATAATAATAATAATAATAATAATAATAATAATAATAATAATAATAATAATAATAATAATAATAATAACAATAATAACAACAATAATAACAACAATAATAATAACAATAATAATAATAATAATTTATTTATTTATATACAGAATTTTAATGTTTACACATCTTTCTGTGCCTAAAGTTTTATTTTTCTTCTCCACTCGTCTCTCTCCATCCAATCCATGTCCTCCAGTCCCCTTGCTCTCATTCCAGTTCTTATTTCCTGCATCCTCGAGTTTCGAGGTCGTCCTCTCCTCCTTTTTCCAGGTGGATATAATTCCAATGTTTTCCTGGTTAATCTTTCTTCTTGCATTCGTCGTATGTGCCCATACCAATTTAATTGCTTATACCGTATATAATCTACTATTGAATAACCAATATTCATTTTTTCTCTTATGACAGTATTTCTTATTTTGTCTAATTTTGAACATCTTGCTGCTCTCCTCAAGAAATCCATTTCCATCGACATACGTTTTTGTTGAATTTCCAAACTTCAGCTCCATATGTAACAGTACTTCTCACTATTGAATTATATATTTGTAACTTATTTTTCCTGGTTATATGTCTGCTCCATAATATAATAATAATAATAATAATAAATTATTTATATACAGAATTTTAATGTTTACACATTTTTCTGTGGCTAAAGGTTTATTTTTCTTCTCCACTCGTCTCTCTCCATCTAGTCCATGTCCTCCAGTCCTCTTGTTCTCATTCCAGTTATTTCTTGCATCAACGTGTTTCGAGGTCTTCCTTGCCTTCTTTTTCCAGGTGGACACCATTCCAATACTTCATATATAACCTTGGGGTAAAATTTTCCGGATGATTGGAAAACAGCTCAGGATAGAGATATATGGAGAGCTCATGTCCGCGTTACCATGAACCTACGGGTTCGATAGTGCCAGTGAGTTAGTTAGTTTATAGTAGGCCTATAACATTAACCAAGTTTTGAGAGAGGTACGCTAAATTATACAGCGGATAATTACTTCAAAATAGGGATATATGGAGAGCTTATGCTCGCGTGGCCGTCAACCTAGGGAAAATGGAAAAGCGGGACAAACAACGCCAGTTGCAACAATCAGTAAAGCAATAGGCTAACTTAAAATAATTTAAACTACTGATTTCTCTGTCTTAAAAAGTGTTGCAGCTCGCGATCAGCAGGTTACGAACTCTGATAAAGGATGATGATTTAAGGAACAAGAACATTAGTGACAATAGCACATAATTACATGCTCGGGCAGAAGAATCTTGTCTTACTCGCGTGGAAGATCGGGAGTCTAACGACACCAAATCACGTGACATTAGAAAACAATGATAAAATGTGTTCATTGTCACGATTGTTGGAAGCCGTCCTTCCTCGTTATTGCTATAATTTGTCACGTCCATTCAGAAATAGTCTCACAACACGCCAACACAAACTTGCTTTCATTCTTCTCCCATGACACTAATGTTATTTTATAGAAACCCACTTTAAACAAGGGACAAGACGCTTTCTGCTCTCTCAAATTTCAAATTCAACGAAATAGTGTCCTTAATTACACAGGTCAACATGATTTTTGTCTCATGAGTACCAATAGTTGTACTTAATGCAGTTTTTATCGTGTTTTCAAATATGTGTTCGGAATTTCTCCATCACCCACAGTTTTCTTTAGGGCCTATTTCAATTTCAATTAATCGATTTAAATAATTATTTTAAGGGCAGCAAGATGTTCAAAATTAGACAAAATAAGAAATAGGGCAAAGGTGGGAATGATGGCGCGGTGTATAAGATGGCGCAGTCTAACATTTATCCTTAAAATCATAAGAAAACTCGTTTTTCACTATTCGTGCCTGTGCAGTCCTAAGAGAAGGTTCTCGTGTGAAATTGTGGTGTTTGTAACGTTAAAAAAAAAGAAGAAATAAATATTTTTGTGAAGAGTCATATTTTTGCTAGTTGAACAAACTTTTAAAGGATTATTGTGGGTGCAGTTTGAAAGGGACTGAATACCGTTAGAAAGGAGATTGACATCTCTACATACAAAGGGACTTGTCCTTGTTACTAATAACATAACTTCAATGCTTATTACAAACATTTCCATCTCTAGTCTATGCACAAAGATTTTTGTGTGAATCAGGAGAGATGGCGCACAGAAGGGTGGTAGAGTTGGCGCGCCTGTGTATTTAAATGATGCTCCGCTCTCACCTAAGATAGTTTCCATTTAACTTCAGTTACGATTTTTTTTAAGTATTGTGGGGTCAAAATGATAAAAAATACAAAAATATTTATTTAAATTTCATGATAAATCAAGTACAAATATTACGAATTATATTTTTTATAAAAATATATTCCCATTGAGAAATGCATAATATTGGTCATACATCCATCCAATATATTATGACTTTTTTTAATGAGATCCAATTTGATTTCAATGAGTTATTTTTAAAATTATTGTTAATAACAAATTGGGCTACAGACTTGTGCTGGTTAGAGTCATGATGGGAAAATAAATTTCCTCATGGAATTTCGGCCAGTTCTCAGGAGAAAAACAAAAACTCAAAACAAAAACCACAGAGCAGACGCCATAATATATCTACATGTTCATCGACGTCATCTGAATCATTAATTCCAATACCAGAAAGTGATGATTCCACTTCTGACAATGAAAATCAGTGTGTCGAATGTTTTCGAGCTGCATGAAGAGACAGTATCCAGAGCAGACTGGATAAAATGTATTAAATGTACGAGATGGCTTCATGAAACTTGCTCTATATATTCAGACAAGTGCTCTTTGTGTGGAAGAATGGAAAAGAAAAAAATAAGAAAGTCAAAACTGAAGTTTTAATGTAATTCTGCACGGCTTACTGTCACAGATATCTTTGCGCCATCTTACCCACCAGGGTGGGAGAGATGGTTAAACTTAGGTATTTTTATTAAGTCAGATTTTCATTAAAACAATTATGCCATTGTTTTAAAAAGTATTTTTTTATGTTTGTAAAATAATTGTGATTATATAGTAATAATAATAATATATACTTACCATTGCACAAAAGAGATATTGCATTTTTTACAAATGTGCGCCAACTATCCCCCCTCTACCCTACTGTCATAAGAGAAAAAATGAATATTGGTTATTCAATAGTATATTATATACGGTATAAGCAATTAAATCGGTATGGGCACGTACGACGAATGCAAGAAAGATTACTCAGGAAAACATTGAAATGGTGTTCACCTGGAAGAAGGAGGAGAGGAAGACCTCGAAACTCGTGAATGCAGGAAATAAGATCTGGAATGAGAGCAAGAGGACTGGAGGACATGGATTGGATGGAGAGAAAAATAAAACTTCAGGCATATAAAGATGTGTAAACATTAAAATTCTGTATATAAATAAATAATTATTTTCTTAATAAACGTTCCTTCGTCCACTTGTCCAATGTAAAATGAAACCAAATGAGCTAACTCAGGAGATTTCAGCTGTGGAAAAGATATATCAAGGCAAATGGAATCCTAATATGCTGGCCGATTATTGTTGGACCATCAAGAGGGATGCTCCATAGGCGAAATATAGCAGAAAATCATAATTTATTACTTTCTAGGCGAGTCCGAATGTTCGAATATTATGCAGTTACGAAAGCAGAAAATATTAAAGTGTTTGAAATTATAAATGCCTGTCTCTCGGAAACCTTGCCTGATAGAGAAATGCCGATATCATATTTGAATTCAGGAGAAAAAGCACTATCAGAATCACATATTTTTCTTTCTGAGAAAAAAAAGTTTATTATTTGTTGCTCTGTGTTATTTAAAGAAAATAAGTCCTATATCAATTAATATATTTGATAATAAACAGATGTTGGTAAAAGTAAAGTTTCTAAGAACAAAACGCAAAAACCATAAAAAGCACCCCACGCTTTTGATGGTAAAATTATTTTTTTTGTAGGTAACTAATATTATTCTAGATGTGTTGGAAATGATTTTTTTTTTGTTTATCACTTTAATTTTTATCCCAAGCGTGTTGAAAATTAAAATTATTTTTCATTTTTTTAGTTCGGTTTTCTAATAAAGCGTGTTTTTAGTTTTTTAAACTATTATTTATTTATTTTTTTAATATTTAGTTTAATTGATTGTCATAGACCGGAATCCCATGAAAATTTAATTGCCTACGATATTTTTAGTATCTAGGCACGAATATAATTATATATATTTTTTAAATTATTATTATCTAACATTATTCTAACATCTTGTAAAAAATCCTCCGGGTCGGATTTGAACCAGCGACCTATGGATTACTGAAATTATATACCACTACAGTCCACCGCTCTACCAACTGAGCTACCAGAGGATATAATATTAATTTCTTACAACGATGGACTAAAAAGTCGATAAGTCCGCAACCTATTATATATTATTTATGAAATTATTGTATTGTCATTGGTCCTTTACAAGCATACGAAGTTTCAAATCGATCCAATGTTTTTTAAGTGGGTGAAAATCGTGTTGAAAGATTCCGTTACTTAGATTCAGATCAAGCTAATATAAAGCGTGTAAAAAAAAGTATCCAGTACATAGGCCAAGAATTAGGTGGGAGAATAACAATAACCAGGATTTGAGGATTATAAAGGAGATTATTATAAAACATTAACTCAGGATTAGGATATATGGAGAGCTTATGTGTGCGCGGCAACGAATCTCCGGGTTCTGTAGTGCCAGTAAGTTAGTAAAGAACAGACCATAAAAGGAATTCTTGAGATTCTCAAAGAATTAGGAACAGAATCAGTCATGGAAAATGTGCAAAAATACACAAACAACAAGAAATCTCACGTAAGAAGAATGAGCAGAACAAGAATACCACTTCAAATCTTAAATTACCAGTCACCAGGCAAGAGATCTTTGGGCAGACCCTTCAAACGTAGGATTGAGACCGTAACAGACCACTAGGTCTATCACATGAAAGGAAGAAAAAGAACAAGAAGTTAGTAAATAAAGTAAGTCCTCATAAATAAAAAATAATCTATAATTTTCTCCATAATGAAATAACATACTTTTATTTTTGTCATGATGCTACATAAATTGTAATAAAATAAGGTGATATCACCTAATTTGACAGGAACAAGTGTAAAGATAGCCACCTTCATCCAGTAGTTAATTAATTAGGAAGGAAAGAAAGAAAGAAGCCATATAACTCATGCTAATGATGATTTTATATCCATAATTCTTGTTTATGACTGTACTCATAAAATACGATAAGATAATTTGCCAAGCTGTGGATTCTCCCCTTCCCCCTCAACTTCCTACCTACTTTCAGAATCCCACCAAACCCTCGAGTTCCCTTTTGTCTATATTTATGGTTGATCAGCTAATCGCTTCCCGAAGTCTACAAATTATAGGCTTGGTAAACAGCCAGTACGAGAAGGTATGGATTCCTTTCAAAATGGCTCCAACAACTTAAAATAAAATAGAAAACAATATTAACTCCATTAAATTACATATTATACATTAACCTTGAAATTATTTTAGTTTGTAACATAGCTTAGCTTTTATATAAAATGTAATTTTTTATTTTTATTTTCGTACTGCGATTATACGGTTTTCATTTTGAAGGACCGTGTCAGAAGCTTTAATACAACGTTCATATTTTCACCCATGGATGGCGCAGCGATCACGTAATTCTCAATTAAACGATATCGTGCTTTTGTACTTTTATTTTCGAGACAGACATCTTTAAAAAGCAATTTAGTTCGTAAAGAAAATAAAAATAAAAAAATAAGAGAAGGAATATATTGGAAACTATATGATTTAGAGTTATATTTCTCCCTTTAAATGCTACCGAATTCGTAATGAAGGACTGTAGGCCTATAGGAGGTTAGTAGTAGGCCTAATATACAACTTTTTTGTTTTCTTTTATATTTTTTCCGTAACTGAAACCAGATCAAATTATTTATTGCCAAAGAATCGCAATATTGTAAGAATGCACCCTACTGGAAAAAATAAATAATAGTATTAAAAAACTAAAAGAACACGCTTTATTAGAAAACTAAAAAATGAAAAATAATTTTAATTTCCAATACGCTTGGGATAAAATTAAAGTGGTCAACAAAAAAATCATCTCCAACACATATAGAATAAAATTAGAGTTATCAACAAAAGAAAATAATTTTACCATCAAAAGCGTGGGGTGCTCTATATCAATTAATATATTTGATAATAAACAGATATTGGTAAAAGTAAGCTCTCTAAGAAGAAAATGTAAAAATCATAAAAAGCACCCCCACGCTTTTGATGGTAAAATTATTTTCTTTTTGTTGATAACTCTAATTTTATTCTAATATGTGTTGGAGATGATTTTTTTGTTGACCACTTTATTTTATCCCAAGCGTATTGGAAATTAAAATTATTTTTCATTTTTTAGTTTTCTAATAAAGCGTGTTCTTTAGTTTTTTTAAAACTATTATTTATTTTTTATTTTTAGTTTTAATATTTTACAGAATAAGATAAAAATGTAAATATCTTTAAATTCGATACTATTGTAGTATGAGCTAAAAGTAATACTCTTCTATAAAAAAAAAACCTCCCAGCCGGATTTGAACCAGCGACGTATGGATTACTGAAATTATATACCACTAAGAGTTCACTGCTCTACCAACTGAGCTCTTACAACGATTGACTAAAAACTCGACAAGTCCGCAACCTATTATACCAGTTTTCATTTTTTTTTATTTTCGGATGATTCTGGCCACGATTTTAGAAACAAAATATGAAATTATTGTATTGTCACGGGTCCTCTACACGTATACAAAGTTTCAAGTCGATCCAATGTTTCTAAGTGGGTGAAAATCGCGTTGAAAGATTCCGTTACATTGATACAAAAACACTTTTTTTGATTTTCTGATGATTATGGCCAGGATTTTAGAAAATAAATATGAAATTATTGTATTATCACGGGTCCTCTACAAGTATACAAAGTTTCAAGTCGATCCAATGTTTCTAAGTGGGTGAAAATCGCGTTGAAAGATTCCGTTACATTGATACAAAACACTTTTTTTGATTTTCTGATGATTATGGCCAGGATTTTAGAAAATAAATATGAAATTATTGTATTATCACGGGTCCTCTACAAGTATACAAAGTTTCAAGTCGATCCAATGTTTCTAAGTGGGTGAAAATCGCGTTGAAAGATTCCGTTACATTGATACAAAAACACTTTTTTTGATTTTCTGATGATTATGGCCAGGATTTTAGAAAATAAATATGAAATTATTGTATTATCACGGGTCCTCTACAAGTATACAAAGTTTCAAGTCGATCCAATGTTTCTAAGTGGGTGAAAATCGCGTTGAAAGATTCCGTTACATTGATACAAAAACACTTTTTTTGATTTTCTGATCATTATGGCCAGGATTTTAGAAAATAAATATGAAATTATTGTATTATCACGGGTCCTCTACAAGTATACAAAGTTTCAAGTCGATCCAATTTTTCTAAGTGGGTGAAAATCGCGTTGAAAGATTCCGTTACATAGATAGATAGATACAGGTCAAGCTAATATAAAGCGTGTAAAAAATCAAACTAGGGCCGATTTATACCCAACATATTAATTAATTTCTTATGTCCTATGATGTAAATTATATTTTTCTGGAACGTAAATTCCTGGGAAATAATAGATTAAGAAAGTGCAAACAGTGGTTTCTTTTTATTGTGGCACAATCAAAATTACTACGAATATTTTTCTATTAAAAAAAATGGCAGTGAAGCTTGGACCATCAGAACTCAGGATGATCGTCATATTACAGCCACGGAGATGAAATTTCTGCGAAGAACTGCAGGTTATAGCCTTCTAAACCACCAAAGAAATTCAACAATAGCCAGAGAGTTAAACATCGTACCTATATATGAATACCTCCAAGAATATAGAAACAATTGGCTAGCCCATAATCAGCGCATGGATCGTCACAGAATACCAAAAGAAATTCTTCACTACATTCCTCGAGGCAGAAGATCTGTGGGTCGACATTTTCGGAGATGGCGGGAGACCGTAACGGGCCACTGGGCCTAATACTTGAAAGGACGATGATGATGATGATTTTTCTATTATATCACCGCAAGCAGTATCAGATTACATTCGTGAACTATATATATACAATCTGCTAGACGTATTTCTGGGGGCAATCAGTCACTGCAAAATATTGCTCTGACCTATTCAGAATGTTAAAAAGGAGGAGCTTGATTTTAAAGTGATGAAATTAAACTGAACAAATCCAGGTGAAAAGACTATGATTGATTGTAAATAAAAATTCATTGAAATTTGATTGGTTATTCACTCCCATTTGGGGCATGAGTTAAATATTCATTGCTAATTGGCTAATAATAAACTTAATCACAATAATAATGTATATAAAGGATTTTTTTGTACACTGCAGTAGGTTTCCCTTTAGCAATATTATTTTTCCAAGAACTCCTGGTTTGCGTATTTTCTTCTCTCAATTCCATTCTATTCATCTCCTCCTAATTCCATCCATCCATCCATCCATTATTCCTGTGGTTTTTCCCTTCTCCTTCTGCCTTCCATCCCAAATTAATTTTTGGAATGCTGTCTTCTCCCATTCCAATCCTTAGAGGCTCAGAAATAGCTGATACTTACTTAGTCTACTCACTGGCACTATCAAACCCGTAGGTTCATGGCCGCACGGACATAATCTCTCCATACATCCCTATCCTGAGTTAATGCTTTCCAATCATTCCCTGTATAATCTACTCCCTCAAATCATAGTTAATGTTATTCTCCCACCTCATTCTTGGTCACCCAACTGGACGTTTTCCCTCTGGCTTTCCTACAAGAAGCTTCCATGCAAGTCTTTCATTCCCCATACGTGTAACATGTCCTGCCCATCGCAGTCTACGAGACTTAACTGTTCTTTTCACTGTGTTTGAGCCTTTGGCATGGGTTCCCTGAAGTAGTCCCCGCCCGGAGAACCGAATGGGGGACTATTTTATCTCCGGAAAATTTTACCCCAGTTGAACCCATGTCCGCATTTCTTGACGGTTGTGTTTTTACGGTGAAAGATTGTCACTCTTTCGACCAAGGCACTTTTTACGTCTGGCTTATCACCTTCGACCAGTCCGATAGGGTTCTATCGGCAGCAATGCTACCACCGGCATAGCTCTCAGGATCATTTAAGCACGCAAGCCACTCCACCACGACAAGGTAAAGATTCAATGGAGGGCAGAAATAGCTGTTACTTGTCAATATTGCAAGGGATAAAAAAAAAGGTCTTCTTCTTCTTCCTTACAAGTATTAGGCCAAGGCCTGTTACGATCCTATAGAAAATTTTCCCTCCAGCGTCTTCCGGAAAATTCTCATATAAGACTTGAAACCATAATAATAGTCCCTTCGATTGGTTGCTGGCCAAAGGAAGGCAAGACCAGTGATGGGGCTGCCATCTTATAGCCTCTGGTCAGGCTTTTCTGGAGAAGAAAAGAAAATAAAGGAAAGAAGTAATGGAAGAAAGGAAAGACTCCCTAGGCCTCGGATGCCCTAATAGCGTCGGGGTTGAAAAAACAAGAGTTAACCAAGAGAGGTTAGATAGTAAAGTTAAAAGAGTGCAAAACACAAGTAAGTGGAAGAAATGTTTTGCTCAGCTTGGGCACCTTAAATCACTTTATTTAGATTTTAAAGATTTTGTTTTCTTCGACGAAAAATAAAAATTTGGTTCTGTAAAAGTTAAATTCAAGCGGTTAATGTTACATAATACACTGATGCTCTGAAATGAAGGACGCCGAAATGGTAGCGCCAGTCGGTATTTTTCAATGGCCCACTAAGCAGACCTGTTCCCCAGCAACTTGTCCACTAAGGAACAATTTTAAAGTTTTGTTGCGTCTTAATTTTGAAGGTTGGTAACACAGCAATAACTCTTGTGTGTTGCATCTCCATTGCCAGTTGTACCTGGACTGGTATCTGGTTTCAGTATGACAACGTGATTAAGTGCAAATACCCACGAATGGAGCTCAGAATAATCCATCATACGGGCTAACATAACAAACGTGCGAACTCTATTCAGTAAATAACCCGGTTCCCAATTTACATTCAGGCCCGGATCAACATCCTGGTTTCTCAAGAAGTTTCATTTCTAAATAAACAACTCACTAGCACTTTGGAACCGGAAGGTTCATGGACGCGCGGGCATAACATCTCCATACATCTCTATCCTGAGCTAACGTTTACCAGTAATTCCCTGCATAATTTAACTAGCTTAAATGTTGTTCTCCAATTAAGAGGGAGAAGTTATATAGTATCCTGCTGAGTTTGGAATTCCTAAAAAGTTAGTTAGACTTATACGAATATGTCTAAATGGCTCAAAGAGTAGGGTGCGTGTAGGCAAACAGTTTTCAGACACTTTTGAAATCCTGAATGGGTTGAAGCAAGGTGATGCACTATCTCCTCTGCTATTTAATTTTGTACTAGAGCATGCCATTAAATCTTTAGAGAATGAGGAAGGCTTACAACTCAATGGTATTAATAAGCTGTTAGTTTATGCTGATGATGTAGTACTACTGGCCGATAGCGAGGAGATACTAAAGGCCAACACGCACACACTATTGAGTAACACTAAGAAATTAGGACTGGAAGTAAATATCAATAAAACTAAATATATGGTCAAACGTAGAAATTCAGTATATAACCTAATGGAAATGGACAACTAATGACAAATGAGGGAAATTTTGAGGAAGTGGCTGAATTCAAATACCTAGGAACAATGATCACAAATAGGAATGAGGTGCACAAACAAATTAAACATAGGCTCAATTCTGGAAATACGTTGCTATTATGCATTGCAGATACTCTTGATGTCTCAACTCATTTCCAAAAAACATTAAACTGAAAATATATAAAACTATTATTCTTCCAGTTATATCATATGGGTGCGAAATATGGGCTCTCACTTTAAGGGAGGAAATGAGATTACGAGTTTTTGAAAATAAAGTACTTAGGAAAATGTTTGGACCATAGAGAGATGAACAGACAAGTGAATGGAGATGACTACATAACAATGAACTACATGGTCTTTATAGGAAGCCAGATATAATAAGAACAGTTAAGTCTCGTAGACTGCGATGGGCAGGACATGTTGCACGTATGGTGAATGAAAGACTTGCATGGAAGCTTCTTGTAGGAAAGCCAGAGGGAAAACGCCCAGTTGGTAGACCAAGAATGAGGTGGGAGAACAATATTAACTATGATTTGACGGACGTAGATTATACAGGGAATGATTGGAAAGCATTAGCTCAGGATAGGGATGTATCGAGAGCTTATGTCCGCGCGGCCATGAACCTACGGGTTCGATAGTGCCAGTGAGTAAGTAAGTAAGTAAAATAGGCATAACCAACTCAGTAGCACTTTCGAACCGGAAGGTTCATGGGCGCGCGGGCTTAACATCTCCATACATCTCTATCCAGAGCTAATGTTTACCAGTAATTCCCTGTATAATTTCTCATCATCCAGAGATTAAGCCTGTTGGCTCGTTCCTGTTTTCTTAAAAGCTAGAATTGTTAAATAATTCAGTTGCTGTTCACTTGATGAAAATCCATATTCATTGATATGTACTATAATAACATAATTTGTTAACATGTCTGAAGAAGGTACAGTGTATCGAAACAGCTGTCACTGAATTATATCTTAATAAATATGAAAATCAAATAAAACTAAGTTTTATTTTTATTTAATAACATTGTTAAAATTGTTCAGACCATCTTCTGCGTGGGCGTCCAACATTTCTCCTTCCATGCGGCTTATAATTTAGCAATAATTTTTTTAATCTTTCTTCTGACATTCTATCAACATGTTCTTTCCAGGCGTTCCTATATTTAATTATTCGCTCTGTAAGTTTGAAAATATGTCCCGCGCCGTAGCCGAGCGGCTAAGGTAGGAAGCCTTGGCGCAGAGCTACGGGACTTGCGCTGGTTCGAGTCTCCATGGGGGAAGAAATTTTCTCATGGTATTTCGGCCAGTATGGGACCGGTGCCCACCCAGCATCGTGAGGCAATTGGGTAGCTACAATAAGTAGCGGCTCCAGGTTGAGGAACCAGCTATAACGGCTGAGGGACTCGACATGCTAACCACATGTCACCCCTACACTGGCTGTTGATCATCTACCTCTGTGATTGACACATGTGGATGTGAAGGGCCAGCAGCCGGCTGGTAAAAGGGCAACCGCTGAAAAGTGGAAAGACCCTCAATCGGAAGTTTGAAAATATTTGCTTCCTTCCTTATATCTTCATTTCTTTTCATATCAGCAGAGTATCCATCCATTCATAGTAATTCTGCCCGAGGGCAGGTATTTCACTGCAATCTTAGCATTTTTATGCTATGCTTTGCAGCTTTACTAGGGAATTGTAGATGTGGTAGCTTCCCGTTGCTTTCCAAACCGGTGAAGGATGATGATGATGATGATGATAAGGATGATGATGATGATAATGGCCATATGATTTCGGGGACCTGACATTTGTCTTAGATGTGTGGTAAAACCCCGATAAAAACCTCACCCAGAAAAATTGCCCCGACCGGGGATCGAACCCGGGCCCGCTACCTCGAGACCACAGAGGAGTATATCCTGCTATATTTCTTAAAAATCTTGTCTTTTAATGATCGTTCTACTGTACAATTTAACTATTTCAAATCATCGTTCATGTTATTCTCACACCTCACTCTAGGCCAATTTAATGGGTGCTATCACTCTGCTTTTCATACGAGTTTCCATGCCATCTTTTATTCTCTATTCGTGTGATATATCACATATCTATTCCGTACACAATCGGTTTCACATCTTAAATTAATTTAAAATTTTACAGTTCACTGGTTATTTGTAAGACCGACGTCACACATCCAAATATTTTGTCAGATGAACCTGTGTTTCGCATAACGGGTAGGCCTATGCGGTGAGCCCGAAAGTAATTTCAGATATAGGTAGAAACTCTACTTCACATGACGGCAGGAAACAACCCTTATTATTATTTCGCCTAACGGGAATTCAATGAAGTGGAAACTAATTTATTTCTCTTTCCGCCTTATAAATATTTTTTATTTTTATTTTTCCATCTCGGTGGCATACGAATTGGACAAACAAGTAAATAATGGTCTGATTCGATTTCAGGTCCTCTGTAAACTCTTGCATCAAGAACTATAGATGTTAATTTTTCATTGCATATAACATAGTCAATTATAGATTTAAGACCCCTGGCTTCCCATGTAAATATCTTGGATATTATCTCTCTATCTGGGATGAAAAGGATATCCCTGAAAAAATTACTAGTTATAATAAAAGTTTAGGAATTATTAATCAAGTTATGAAACCATCCCTTGTACCAAAAAACACCAGATTACGTTTATATAACACTTTGGCTAGACCAGTGTTGACCTATGGTAGTGAAGCATGGAAACAAAAAGACAACATGAAAGCAGAATAACGGCTTGTGAAATGAGATTCATGCGCAGAACAGCGGGTTACATCAGATGGGATCGGAAAAGGAACAGCGATATCTTAAAAGAATTGAAGACTATACCAATTCTGGAATATATTAAACAGTACCAACTAAATTGGAAACACCACCTTGAAAGAATGAGTTCAAATCGGTTCCCCAAAGCTGTTTATAAGTATATACCAAGAGGACGAAGATCACTGGGCCGTCCTATGAAACGCTGGAGGGAAAATTTTCTATAGGATCGTAACAGGCCTTGGCCTAATACTTGGAAAGAAGAAGAAGAAGAAATATTTTTCTTTCATGACTTGTGTAGAAATGTCCTTCCGTTTCCGCGTTGAACAGATTCCGTTTTATACCAAATAAATACACGAAAACTTACTATTATTTCGCCGGGACCAGTAAATTTGTTCACATTGGACAGATTTCCGCATTATTCACGTTCCGGATTAAACAAGTTTTACTGTATATTAAGAGTGTGATGCTTTGAAATAATTAGACACTGGGCGGACATGTCATTTATTTGTAAGTAGACAGGCCTTAGAAAAATGGCGCAGAAAGAAAAATCTCCCTATTTCGAAATGTATAGAAGGCCTTACTTTTAATTTGTAGCAGAGATTAAAATCATTGAATCAGTGTGCGCATTCCAAGCACCTCATTTTCTTCTCTCATTTCTTGAACTTTTCTAGCGTCCATTTTGCTATTTTGACATTCTGCTTTATTTTTACTATTTTTATCTTTTCGTTTCTATGGCTGCACTCTATCTTCCGTTTCCCTGAATCAACATCCGGGAAAGAAGATTCAGAATCCAGACAACTTAAAAAATACGAAAAGAAGAAAAAAAAATTAAAAGGGAAAAACTACATGAGAGCAGCAGAAAATTGTAGCTAATCTTGATCAATTCATCTCTGTCCCTCCCTCCCCCCTTCTTTTTTCAATCTTTATCTTTTCTGTATCACTGGACCCTTGGTTTGTGTTTTCTACAATTTTTCGCTGAGGTCTGGAATTTCTTACGATTCACACAACAAATTCTCTAAACATTTCCTAACTAATTAGATATATTTTAAACATATTTTTCAATAAATTACCAACAATTCTGTAGTATTTTGAATAGATTTTTTTATTAAAATTGCGATTCGTTATTTTTGGACGCCTATAAGTGTTATCAACGTAACATATGCCTATAAACTTAAAATACTATATATTATAGGCCTATAAACATATTAGCCTCGGTTTTCTAGGTAGCGGCTAAATTTCTTCCTTCAAAATGTATAACTACGTTTATTGAAAATCTTTAAGACCAATTTTCTAAAAATCTAGGCCCATTATTATTATTATTATTATTATTATTATTATTATTATTATTATTATTATTATTATTATTATTATTATTATTGGAGACGTGCTGCAAGAATATCCAGGAAGGATAAAATCAGAAATTCATATATAAAAGAAAAAATGCAGGTACAATATTCAATATTAGATTTTATAAAGAAGAAACAATTAAATTGGTACGGACACATTAGAAGGATGGAAGAAGGAAGACTACCTAAGATAATCATGGATTGGGAACCACAGGGAAGGAAAAAGAAGGGTAGACCAAATATTACGTGGATTCAGGGAATCAATGAAACTAAGAGGGAATGGGAAATAGAAGAAGATATATGGATGAACAGACAAGAATGGAAAAATGTGTTGAAACAAATGTGTAGTTTAACTGTGAACATGGGTATCGGAAAAATGTATATACATTGTAAAAGCTGGAATAATAAAAAAATATTATTTGAAATAATAGAACACACTTTAACTATCTTGGCTCAGATATAATATAGCCTACAGCTATGATTGGGATATACATAATAAATTAAACCGATATCAAATGATGTGTGGCACCATAAGAAGAACCCTCCGAAAGACTCCAAGAGAAACTCAGCTCAGGTTTTTATAAAATTATGGCTATTCCAGTTCTTTTACATGGATCTGAATCTTGGGTACTTACAAACAAGATATCTCGCACATTCAAGCCACCGAAATGAAATTTTTAAGATCCGTAAAAGGATGTACACGCATGGATAGATTACACAATTAATCAATAAGAAATGAACTGAATATATTTTCAATACTAGTTAAACTAGACGAGCACAAATATCAATGGAAAGAACATTTAGACAGAATGGACAATACTAGATTACCTACGCCTACAAACCACATTGGAAAGATCTTTGGGACGGCCAAGTAAACGATGGACTTGAGACCGGAACAGGTCGCATTGACCTAATCCTGGAAAGGAAGAAGAAGAAGATTATTATTATTATTATTCTTTTGTATGGTAGCGAAGTACGGCACATGGAAAAAGATCTTTGGGACGGCCAAGGAACTTGAGACCGGAACAGGTCGCATTGACCTAATCCTGGAAAGGAAGAAGATTATTATTATTATTATTATTATTATTACTCTTTTGTACGGTAGCGAAGTATGGACGTTGAAACAGAAGGATATACAGTGACTTAGATCTGTTGAAATGAGATACCTTCGGAGGACTGCAGGATACACATTACTAGATCACAAAAAAAAAATGAGGATGTCGTAGAAGAATTACACATGGAATCTTTAGAAAACGGGGGCACGACGTAGCGTAGTGGTTACGGCACTGAGCTACAAGCCGTAGGGTCGAGGGTTCAAGTCCCGTTGGGGTCAGGATTTTTAAACTGACCCAAACCCTCTAGCGGCACTATGGCCCTGGGGTCGACTCAGCCTCTAACGGAAATGAGTACCAGACGCTTGTTCTGGTGGTAAAGGCGGCCGTCACGCAGGGCTGACAAGCCGGCTGACGTAAAGTGCCGATTGTCTAGAAAAAGTGGGAGCCTTAACTTCCTACTACCCCCAAGGGCCTCCGGGCCTGTTGTGGGATCACTTTACTTTTTACCTTTAGAAAACAAAAGTTCGATTATAAGTCAAGATGGATGCAACATGTTGATCGAATGGAAGTTCACAGGATACCTAAACAAATGTTAAGATATCGGCCTGCAGGAAGAAGAAGACCAGGACGTCCATTCAAAAGACTTCTGGATGGTGTTTCTCTTGAGGCCGAAACAGATCAACAAATGGCCTAAATTCGTGAATGTCCTACGATGATGATATTTATTTAGTTGTAGCAGCGCATGCCAGACATTATCTATTATTTTATCATCATCATCATCATCATCATCATCATCCGGTATCATGGCAGCTGCCGCCGTCTTCCGGAAACCAAACGCCATTCCTCTCTATCCATCCATTGATCTTCCTCCATTCCTCTGATATTCAAAGCAGCTTGTGCCCCTTCTATCCAAGTTTTCTTAGGTCTTCCTCTCTTCCTCCTTTCCATTGGGATCCATTCCATAACAATTTTTGGCAATCTTTGCTCTGGCATTCGTTTGACATGACCATACCACTGCAATCTTTTCTTTTCTATGATGTCTATGATGTCCGGCTCCTCTTGTACACCCATAATTTCCCTTATTTCTTTATTTCGTATTCTATCCATTCTAGATTTTCCAGCTGATCTTCTTAAAACATCCATTTCTGTACTTAAAATTCTTTTCATTTCCCAGGTAGGAATTTGCCAGACTTCAGCACCATATGTTAAAATGCTCTGAATTATGGTTTGATAGAGGCCTATTAGTAATTTTCTATTTTTTGTAATATTTTTGCTCCACCAAACAGAGTTTAAAGCATTTATTGCTTGTTTTGTTTGTGCGATTCTATTTTTAATTTCCACTGTGTTATCACCTGAATGGTCTAATTTTGTTCCTAAATAAGTGCATTCAATACTAGGTTTTAGTTCTTCTCCATTGTTGAAATTTATATTTTCCATCTATTATTTTATATTAGTTAAAAATATTTCAAAATTGATAACAATTACCAAAGCCTACTTAGCAATTATGTATGCATACAATCCGTATTCAATTGCTGCAATTTGGTATTTTCCTGACATTATTAGACAGGAATTATAACTCAAGTGTCTGCGTTATAAATATAACTATGTGTTCTTTATTTTTCCTTCCATTTCATTTTGCATGTTCGCCACTTTATAAAATTATAGCCCAGAAGAAGCCTTTACTTTTTTATTCTAATGCTTAACATTTTCCAATTAAGTCTCAACACTTTTTGTAGCTTCATAACAGGCTTTGTGCCAGCGAATACAATCCGATACAACATTATGCATACGTTAATGCAGTCAATGATTTATTAATGTAATCCTGTGGTGCATTAGTTTGACATCACTACGTAGCATAGCTTGTGGGATTATTACGAAATCAACTTTAAATTATAGGGTAAAGTCAGGTAAACTCTGCTACGAATAGATTCGTGACACTACTCCATAGATTCAGAAACTTTATACCTTCTCACGCAGCTGAAACGGTTTCGATTCCCGGTGGGACAAGGCTTCCTGGGCGAGGTTTTTTCCGGTTTTTTTTCCTCACCTGTAAAACAAATGTCAGGAAGCTTAGGGCTCAAACGGTCCCCGAAAACTATCCGGCCATCATCATCATCCTTCACCGGTGTGGAAAGCAACGGGAAGCTACCACACCTATAATTCCCTAGTAAAGCTGCGAAGCATAGCATGAAAATACTATAGATAGATCCATCCATAGTAATTCTGCCCGAGGGCAGGTCATTCACTGCAATCATAGCATTTTCATGCTACGCTTTGCAGCCTTAATAGGGAATTTTAGGTGTGGTAGCTTCCCATTGAAATATAAAATTATGGAATATTCACCTGAAAGGTCCGTCTCCTCAACTTAGTTAGTTATTTAACTGTAGCGCTTTCGGGATTTGGCCCATCATCGGCAGGATACTTCTTTTTTTAAATACTGTTTTTCCTTTTTTTCCTTTTTGTTTTACCTGTTTTTTAAACTTTATTTTATCCTAACAGACACAAGGACAGGATACACACACCCAGACGCAGGGTGGAGATTTAAAAGCCCCTACCCCGCCAGGAATCGAACCCGGGTCGCCGGAGTGGAAGGTAGGGACTCTACCGACTACGCCACGGTGACGGACATTCAAAACACCAGTTTTGAACTGGTATTTTGAATCCTGCCGATGATGGGACAAGTCCCGAAAGCGCTACAGTTAAATAACTAATTAAGTTGAGGAGACGGACCTTTCAGGTGAATATTATATAATTTTATATTTTCATTTTGAATAATACCTCAACGGAACACATCATGAATCTTATAAAAGTTGATAGCTTCCCGTTGCTTTCCATGCCGGTGAAGTACGATGATGATGACAATGATAAGGATGATTATGATGGCCGGATGATTTTCGGGGACCGTTGGGCCCCAATTCCTGACATTTGTCTTACAGGTGAGGAAAAACCCCGACCGGGAATCGAACCCGGGCCCACTGCGTGTCAAGGGAACATACTACCTCGAGACCACAGCGTTGAACTATAAAGAGATAGCGACACTTAAAAGGTTGGAAACCACTGCTCTAGAAAATGATTTTACTTGAGAAAATAGATCCAAGAGACGCATGGCGGTTTAGATGAGCGAACAAGTGAACAGTGGAAAGACAAATAGGTGCAGACATATATATGGCGAAGCACTCTGCTGGAAAAGCTCTTCAAGGAACAGGATTATAGCACAATAACGCTAGAGTCACCCAGAAATGCAAAGAACTGTAAAAATAAGGAACAGAGATAGCAAGTAGAGATTGGAATGAAAGAAAGTCTGGATATTTACGTCTGGTACAGTGTATTTGGTTTCGGGGGGCTCATGCCCTGGCATTTGAGTGGTGGGTGGTTGTGCAGCGAGATAAGAGCTAGGAAATGAATTGCAGGCTCTCCCTATTCCGTGCAACAATGTCCACTATCCACAAACTGCAATCTATGCTACTTTGTT
This sequence comes from Diploptera punctata, assembly GCA_030220185.1. Lineage (NCBI taxonomy): Eukaryota > Metazoa > Arthropoda > Insecta > Blattodea > Blaberidae > Diploptera > Diploptera punctata. Next base: position 1,412,693 of record JASPKZ010010656.1, read on the forward strand.
AAGACAGCACTATTTCTGTTTTATTGTGCATAGTTTTTAATTATATTATTTTGAAATTAATTTATTTATATTAAAATTTCACATTATAAAAACAGCCATAGCAGCTTCCACAACAAACTCTTTCAAACTCTAACTAGCTCACTGGCACTATCGAACATGTAGGCCCATGATCGCGTGGCATAAGCTCTCCACACATCCTTATCCTGATCTAATGTTTCCCAATCATCCCTATAAAACTAAAACTCCTGGCGCGACAGCCTACAAGGCCCTTAGCCTACCAGCCGGCTGCTGGCCTCACATCCACATGTGTCAATCACAGAGGTAGATGATAATCAGCCAGTAAGTCGAGTCCCCCAGTCGTTATAGATGGTTTTCTCAACCTGGAGCCGCTACTTATTGTAGCTACCCAAATGCATCACGATGCTGGGTGGGCACCGGTCCCATACTGGCCGAAATACCATCACAAAATTTCTTCCCCCATGGAGACTCGAACCAGCGCAGGTCCCGTAGCTCTGCGCCAAGATTTCCTGCCTTAACCACTCGGCTACGGCGCGGGACCCTGTATAAACTACTTCCCTCAAATCATGGTGAATGTTATTGTCCCAACTGGTCTAGCAACTGGGCGTTTTCCTTCTGGTATTCCTAACAGAAGCTTTAATTTCAACCTCTAATGTGATTGAATGTCCAATAAAGGCAATAAATTTATTCTTCACAAATCATAGGCATATGTATATATATATATATATATATATATATATATATATATATATATATACTTACTCACTGGCACTATCGAACCCGTAGGTTCATGGCCGCGCGGACATAAGCTCTCCATACATCCCTATCCTGAGCTAATGCTTTCCAATCATTCCCTGTATAATCTGCTTCCCTCAAATCATGGTTAATGTTGTTCTCCCACCTCATTCTTGGTCTACCAACTGGGCGTTTTCCCTCTGGTTTTCCTACAAGAAGCTTCCATGCACGTCTTTCATTCCCCATACGTGCAACATATCCTGCCCATCGCAGTCTACGAGACTTAATGTTCTCATTATATCTGCCTTCCTATAAAGACCATGTAGTTCTTTGTTATGCAGTCTTATCCATTCACCTGTCTATTCATCTCTCTTTGGTCCAAAAATTTTCCTAAGAACTTTATTCTCAAATACTCGTAATCTCATTTCCAACCTTTAAGTAAGAGTCCATATTTCGCACCCATAGGCCTATAATATAATTGCTAGAATAATAGTTTTATATATTTTCAGTTTAACGTTTTTTGAAAGGAGTTGGTATATATGCTCCTTCAATTAAGCCTATCTGATCAAGTTTTTGGTATATTAAAATTCTCCATATGCAATGCACGTAAATCCAACATTGATCAAATAGGCTTTGACTGCTATTAACTTCAGTGTTACATGCAGCACATTAGAAACCCCAAATAGGCTTTAAAAATTACCAGCCCAAGATACTCTACATGGGTAAAACTGGGGGATTTAAAAACACCTTATTATCCTATTAGAAAAAGATATATAGTACAAGTATTGGCCTTATAGATATATGCTAGGCCTTATATATATATATATGTTCACCGCTGTGGTCTCGAGTTAGTGTGCTACCTTGTCACGCAGCGGGCCCGGATTCGGTTCCAAGTCGGGACAGACCCGTGGGTGTGGTTTTTATTGGGGTTTTTCCTCACCTGTAAGACAAATGTCGGGAAGCTTAGGGCACAACGGTCCCCGAAAATTATCCGGCCATCATCATCATCCTTATCATTATCATCACCATCCTTCTCCGGTATGGAAAGCAAGGGGAAGCTACCACACCTATAATTTCCTAGTAAAGCTGCAAAGCATAACATTGAAATGCTATGATTGTAGTGAAAGACCTGCTCTCGAGCAGAATTACTATGTGTAGGCCTATATATACACACACATATCATCATCATCATCATCCGGCATCATGGCAGCTGCCGCCGTCTTCCGGAAACCAAACGCCATTCCTCTCTATCCATCCATTGATCTTCCTCCATTCCTCTGATATTCATAGCTGCTTGTACCCCTTCTATCCAAGTTTTCTTCGGTCTTCCTCTCTTCCTCCTTTCCATTGGGATCCATTCCATAACAGTTTTTGGCAATCTTTGCTCTGGCATTGTTTTGACATGACCATACCACTGCAATCTTTTATTTTCTATAATGTCTATGATGTCCGGCTCCTCTTGTACACCCACAATTTCCCTTATTTATTTCGTATTCTATCCATTCTAGATTTTCAAGCTGATCTTCTTAAAACATCCATTTCTGTTCTTAAAATTCTTTTCATTTCCCTGGTAGCAATTTGCCAGACTTCATATACATTTGTATGTATGTGTGTGTGTGTGTGTGTGTGTGTATTTTCATTTAGAGGATTTTTAGGCTATATATTATGGTCTAAAACCATTAGATGCAAGACTTCACCTGTCTGAAATCGAAAATTTAAATAAGCGTAGCAATACATGCCGGGTATTAACTATTATATTTAAAAACTTTATTAGAAAGAAATAAGAAATTACAAACAAAGAAGAAAGTTACACAGTCAAAATGCACATATTTTTATTGATTTTGTTTGTGACAATTCAAAGATTTAAAGAAAAACTAAGAATGATTCCGCATTTTATGGATCTTGTCTGAATGGTAATGCTTGTAACTTAGATAAAATACTTGAAGAATTTCAATCAATTTCTTGGAGCGAAATTAGAAGTTGTTTATTTTCTGACGAGGAAGTGTTTTATTTTAAGAAACAGAAAAATTATTTCAGTGCATTTGCAATCTACATAACTCTTCAGCTAAAAGCAGTGCAATGTACTGCACTACATTGAGAATTGATTTATTAATATGCACATACTTCATAGAATTATATGGTAATGTAAAATGAATGACAGAAGACGGATTCCTAAGACGATTTTAAGAATTGGTGCTACTGGTAAAAGAAGAAAAAGAAGCAAGCCAAAAAACAATGTGCATTGATGCAATTTTGAGCAGCATGTGGGGAAAAGGGATTTGAAAATGGAGATTGGAATGACACAGGGATGCGGAGAAGAATGACACTAGGCCTAGATTAATTTGGCACAGGAAGATGCGAAACGTTGTGAAACATTGCGAAACCTGCTAAATGAAAATAAATCTAGGCCCTACTTAATTTAACCAGATCGCTGAATTACTAATCTAGGAGCCACAAAACTGAAATTCTGTACCAATACGAGCTGTTCCTTAGGGTTGCACAGTCTAACAATATAAAAGAGAATCAAACAGAAAACTGAAAGGAAAAAAATTGACGAAACTTTTTTTTTTGTTACGATGTATTTGGGAATTGTGAAGACTGTCGTATCCACACCCTCTCTGCGTGCTTTCACCCAATTTCATCTCCTGCAGCATCCAAGCAACAATGAGAAACTTATATTTTCTTGCAGGTGATTGAAGCTTCTGAAGAAGAAGAAAAAAAAACTCTTCCCCCTTATAAATTGTATTGAGCCATGGGATTCCTGGCCTGGAAAACTGGACTCCTCAACTCCTCGCAAAGCATGGGACAGGAAGGGATTCTCAATATTCTACAAAAAAAAACTCAAATTACCGCTTCCAAATCAAATCAACACAATAATGGAGCCTAAAACAAAATTTACCTCACCATATCACTTTTTTTTATCAAATATACAGGCGAAGGATCCAACTGTACATATGAACTTCTTGTAATCTTGTAAGCCCATGTTTCCCTTAACAGAGATTTAGGCGCTCTCCCCCTACAGGGAATAATTTGAACCATAATGACTTATGGTGCTGAGGGATGGACTTTGGTAGAGGGACAAAAAAATAAGATCTTGGCAGTGGAGATGGATGGAATAAGACGCAGTGCCAGGGTGTCCAGGTTGGAAAGAAGAATGAAGAAGTGAGGCAGATGATGGATATGGAGGAGACAGTGGTGGAAAGGATGGAAAGACGAGCTCTTCAGTGGTATGGCCATGTCAGGAGAATGGAGGATGATATCTGGCCCAAAAACTCTTTTGGAATGGTCACCTTCTGGTAGAAGGAAACGGGGCAGGCCAAGAACAACTTGGAGAGGAGAGATCCATAGATTGATGAACGACCGAGGTCTGGAGGAGGATCAATGGCGTGATCGGCAAGAATGGCGAATGGGAATACAGGGTAACCGCTGAAAAGTGGAGAGGCCCTCAAAAGTAATGTAAGCTAATTTAGTTACACTTGTTTTCATATAGATGTCACTTGAGTGGTCCGTGGTCAGCGTTCCGCCTCATACTGATAGGCCTATATACGAAACCAATGTAGTACTAGGACGGGAAAATTCGGTAAATTTTGCTTAGAGGCCTTTCATTCAGCCCTGAAAATCTTCAGACTATACTATAATATTACATTTACACCCACGTGCGGGAAGTAAAACCACTGTCCTCTATGTATACTATGTACAATGAATATACAGAACATATCCAAAAGGTAGTGTTAATATACATTATACGAAACAAATCACTGCATTTTAAATGAACTGAACTTTATTTGAAACAATATAAAACAAAAAATACGTACTTGCGGGCATATTTTCAATAATTGTTCTCAAGGCCTCCTGTTGTTTCAACTAATAAACATTGCCCACACTGTTAACGTTAGTCAATTGTTTATAATGAATGCAAATATTTCAAACAAATATGTTATTATTTTACTATTACTTATTATTTTTAAAACACCATCGCGCAAGAAATAATGTACAACGCACGTTTGTGAAGTGTTTTACAGCATCTCGGAAATTAAAAATCTCGTTATTGCTCGGTTTTTAAACATTTTTCCCTCGATTCTGTAAAAACCACTTCCCAATCTTGCAGCGTAATATAGTATTATTGGACTCTGGTCAAAAATACTAAAAATAACTATAAAAGTAAGAAACATAACGCAATAAAATACAAGTAAGTTGTAATATTAGTTAGGATGACCAAAGACGTTCAAGGGTTGTAATAAATTATCTGTATGTACAACAAAATACATACTTTATATTTATTTAATATTCAGTAGGCCTTCTTTACAACACATTATGTTTTGTTGTATGGCTAGAATACGCACATAAAAAAAGGAGAAAAAAGAAGGAAACAATGAAGTGAAGTTTCCATTCCGAAACTTCTCAATCTTTCCCATTCCTCTCTTCTTTTCTCTATCCTTTTTTTCTTTTGAATGTCTTAGCTACGGGTTACTTTCTTCTTTTTATATATATTCGAACCTCCATCTCTGTCATTCCACACAAGAGCGGAATATATAGTGCAAACTTCTCCGGCTTTGCAATCCAACTCTGCAATTTATATTGATAGAACGAATGGAACCCCCCCCCCCCCAAAAAAAGGAACAGAAAAAAGAGGGAAAAGAAAAATAGCAGATAGGGTAGGATGGAAAAGATATGTTGTCAAGATAGTTTTCTCTCATAGATGAGACGTCTCTAGCTAGATTTCCTCTCTCACTATATTGTAGAAGTTCACAATATGGAAACATAGAATATGACATAATTCACAAAGTCTATAGTTGTATTTTGGTAAATGGGAAAAATGCATTTGTATATAGATCTAAAGTTTTGTTAGTCTAGAAACGATATTTTAACTAACTGAACCCATAGGTTCATGGCTGTGCGGACGTAAGTTCTTCATACATACGCCTACCTATCCTGAGCTAATAATTTCCAATCATTCTCTGAATAATCCAGTTCCATCAACCATGGTAAATGCTATTCTCCCACCTCAATCTTGTGTATGTATGTATAGGTATAGGCCTATGTATGTATATATGTAGATATATAGGCTAGGCCTATATAAACATTGTCATTTACGATGATCAAGGGTTGTCTTGAGACTGAGGATGCCAGACGCAGTCTTTGGCGAAACGTCGGGGAACTACAAGCATCACGACCACGGCCTACAGCCCAAAAATCTTCATCAAGATCATCATACCAACTCCGGCCGTGAAAGTCTACGTGAATACATTGTAATTTACGTTTATTTTCAATCATGTGAACGAATGATAAGTTGTTAGCTCATCGCTTTAAAGATACACCTAGTAGGCAACTATGTAGGCCTATGTACAGGCATAGATAAGACATAGTTCGACAGTTCAAATTAGCCTATATCTATGATCCAACCAGTTTTAGATCAGAGTACATAATATGCAACACCCTGTAGTCTGTACGTGTTGTGAGATGAAAAAACTTAAAGACCCAACGCGAAATCATAATCATTTTGTTGCAACGCTTTTATCGAATGCAATCATGTAAGTAATTGCTCTTTGAATTGAAGAAAATTGATGTTAGTGATCAAATTGAGTACAAGTTTCAGCAAGAAGACGCCCTTAAGCGCATCTGCATTACGTAAGCCTACATTATACAGATATATAAAAACCTTTTAAAATAAAATTTGAGGGTAGGTCTTATATGCCTTGTCGCCAATGATTTGTGACTCCCATTTTGCCTACGTGTGCAGGGTACTCTGTAAGGATAAAAAAAGTAGAAGATCGCATAGGCAAAATCATAGGAGAGGGGAGAAGTAAAGTGTAGGATGGCAGAAAAAAAAAGTGCGAGGAGAGAAGAGTGCCTTGATGACGTATTCGGTACGTCACAGACATGCTTCTCAAGAAGTACAAGGGTGGATGCGTAGTATATTAGACCATGGAGGGAATTTTCAACGCCAACTAATCTACTTTAAATTCCCCTCCACTAACAGACTTACTTCAGTTCTCAATTTAGTTTTATTATATGTTAGAAAAAGCCGCCGGAGCATTATTAAAAGAGGAAGTTGACATATGACTTTTCAGAACCGAGTATTCAACATTTTTTAACTACTGTATGCCAACACAAAAGTAAAACACCCAAAATATAGATGCAGTATGTAATTAATTAGGCCTTACTTACTTACTTACTCACTGGCACTATCGAACCCGTAGGTTCATGGCCGCGCGGACATAAGCTCTCCATACATCCCTATCCTGAGCTAATGCTTTCCAATCATTCCCTGTATAATCTACTTCCCTCAAATCATAGTTAATGTTATTCTCCCACCTCATTCTTGGTCTACCAACTGGGCGTTTTCCCTCTGGCTTTCCTACAAGAAGCTTCCATGCAAGTCTTTCATTTCCCATACGTGCAACATGTCCCACCCATCGCAGTCTACGAGACTTAACTGTTCTTATTATATCTGGCTTCCTATAAAGACCATGTAGTTCATTGTTAAGTAGTCTTCTCCATTCACCTGTCTGTTCATCTCTCTTTGGTCCAAATATTTTCCTAAGTAGGCCTACTTTATTCTCAAATACTTGTAATCTCCTTTCCTCCCTTAAAGTAAGATTCCATGTTTCGCACCCATATAATAGGCCTATAACTGGTAGAATAATAGTTTTATATATTTTCAGTTTAACGTTTTTTGAAAGGAGTTGGGACATCAAGAGTCTCTGCAATGCATAATAGCACACATTTCCAGAATTGAGCCTTTGTTTAATTTCTTTGTGCATCTCATTCCTATTTGTGATTATTGTTCCTAGGTATTTGAATTCAGCTACTTCCTCAAAATTCCCCTCATTTGTCATTAGCTGGCCATTTCCATTATATAATGTATTTCTACGAATGACCATATATTTAGTTTTATTGATATTTACTTCCAGTCCTAATTTCTTAGTAGGCCCTATTACTCAATAGTGTGTGCGTGTTGTCCTTTAGTATCTCCTTGCTATCGGCCAGTAGTACTACATCATCAGCATATACTAACAGCTTATTAATACCATTGAGTTGTAAGCCTTCCTCATTCTCTAAAGAATTAATGGCATGCTCTAGTACAAAATTAAATAGTAGAGGAGATAGTGCATCTCCTTGCTTCAACCCATTCTGGATTTCAAAAGTGTCTGAAAACTGTTTGCCTACACGCACCCTACTCTTTGTGTCATTTAGACACATTCGTATAAGTCTAACTAAATTTTAGGAATTTTGAACTCCAGCAGGATACTATATAACTTCTCCCTCTTAACTGAATCATATGCTTTTTTGAAGTCTACGTATAGTTGATGTACAGTACCATTATATTCCCATTTCTTTTCTAAAATCTGTCTGATAGGCTACTAAAAATCTGATCTGTTGTAGATCTGTTTCTTCTAAATGCACATTGATGATCTCCTAGAATGTCATCAGTAACTTATAGGATTAATTAGGCCTACTTGAAACAAATATGCATGTTGATTTGTTTCGCTAAAGAAATAGGAAAAATGTCATGTAGGCCTAATTGAATGAAAAGTTGATGTAATTTTAACCTAAATTCACTAAATTTACAAAGAAAAACATGCATTAGTCGATGTTAAACAGAATAGCTTTTTGGGGGAGCAAATTAATCAATAGCCTAAACTGTAAAATAATCTGGTAGCCTATACGCCTACACTAACTTGCCCATTTCTCACTCAACGAAATAAAACGAGTAGCTAAGTTTAGGATAGAATATTATTTGGTATTCTTCCAGTTAGGCTATAGCCTATTATATGGATGCGAAACAGACTCTTACTTTAAGGGGGGGGAAATGTTACGAGTATTTGAAAATGAAGTAAATCTGTGGAAGGGATGTAGGAGAAGACTGTACATCCGATCACGTACTGAAATGGTTCAGTTTTAAGTGTCGGCTGAGAATTCCTAAACACGTGTGAGTGATCTTAACATGGTTGTCGAATTAGTCATTTAAGCACGGATCGCTCAAGCGGTAGGATAATTCAAAATCACAGTACTTGTCGTCTCTCCGTTACCAGCCTCACAATAAATCACAAGTGGCAACATGTAATGAGAAGTGACAGCCCATTCCTACACCTAACTCCAATAGTAACAGGGTTGTCAAATTAGTAATTTTGCCAATGACCGCCTAGAAGGACGGAACATTATAATCCATAGTATTTGTCAGCTCTCTATCTGCCAGACAAAGAACATATACAGAGGACAGGGAGTGGCAACATAGTAAGGAAGAGAAAGAAAAAGACAGCATGTTAGTTAACATATTTTCCGCCTGCGTAGATTACATAATGGAGTAATACCTAGAATTTCTTTTTTTTGGGCTAAAGAGAGATGAAGAGAGAAAACTTCATAACAGTGACGTACATGAACTTCGTATGAAACCCGATTCAGGCCCAATAAGAATTGTTAACTCTCGTAGACTGCAATGGGCAGGCAGGACATATGGCACAAATAGGGAGTGAAAGAGGGGCATGAATATCTTCGTATAGGAAAACCGGAGGGATAACAAATAGGAATAAAAGAGGGGCATGGGCAAATCTTGAAGGAAATCCGGAGGGAAAACAAATAGGGAATGAAAGAGAGGTATGGGAAATTCTTGAAGGAAAACATGAGGAAAAACGAATAGGGAATGAAAGAGGGGCATGGGAATAACTTGAAGAAAAACCTGAGGGAAATCGAACAGAGAATGAAAGAGGACCATGGGAAAACCAAGAATGAAGTGGGAGAATAACGTTAATCATGATTTGAGGGAAATGCTCATATTTGGCTGATTTCTGAAGAATATCTTAATCGATTTAGTGAAAGCATAGGCTATAGACCTACTGAGTTTCGTTGTCAAACAACGATAACTGTAATCGTTAGAGCGATTTTTTTTTATTTTAATAAGTTACCTGGTGAACTCCTACACTGATGAAACAAAAATTGCGGTCTTTAGACGTTTAACGGGCATAAGCCTATATATATATTTATACCGGGCTTCCAATATAAACCCGGACCGTCAGGCAGCGCTCTCTCCTCGTCTGCATTTCACTCTGCCAGCCGCTCGTCCTTGAACTAGTCGTTTACTATCGTTCGACAAGATGAGACGTCAGCTGACATTAGAGCAGCGCATTTATGTGTGTAAATGTTATTATAAATACGAATCAGCTCGTCGCGTTCGCGAGGAATTTATTCGGAACTTCCCTGGACAATTACCTCCTTCCAGATCGACAATCCATCATCTTGTGACTAAATTTGAGACCACTGGTTCAGTACAAAATAAGAAACACACGCGAAGGCGTACGGTTCTCACCGAAGAAAAATTAGACGAAATTGGCGAAAATTTGGAACTTTCACCATAAAAATCATTACCGAAATTAGCACAACAAGTTGGGATTTCAGTATCTTCTGCACATACAGCAACAAAATTGTTAAAACTCAAACCTTACAAGTGTACACGTGTTCATTGTCTAAACCAAGGTGATCCCATAGCACGTGTGCGGGAGGACAACATTTCCAGCATTTTCTATAAGGTAAGAAACAGTTCAAGGACGGGTGGCAGGCAGGGTGAATTGCGGGAGGAAGAGACAGCACTGCGTGCCGGGTGAAACTCCGTGAGGCCGGTCCGGTTTTATATTGGAAGCCCGTTATATATATATATATATTTTTTAATTTCAGGATTGTTTCTGTTATTTATAGGCCTACAGGTATCCTCAACCAAAGTATAACATTTCTTTCTTCCACACTTCCCGGTCTTGTGTGTCTGCTTCTGTCATATTTCTCTTCTTCATGCTGTCTTGAATTCCCTATAGGCCTATATCCATCCATCCATCCATCCATCCATCCATAGTAATTCTGCCCGAGGTCTTTAACTGCTATGCTTTGCAGCTTTATTAGGGAATTACAGGTGTGGTAGCTTCCAGTTGCTTTCCACACCGGTGAAGGATGATGATGATAATGATAAGGATAATAATGGCCGGATGATTTTCGGGGACCGTTGGGCCCTAAGCTTCCTGACATTTCTCTTACAGGTGAGGAAAAGCCCCGAAGAAAAAAGATCACCCAGGAGCGTGTCCCGACCGGGAATCGAACCAGGGCCCACTGCGTGACAAGGCAGCACGCTACCTCGAGATCACAGCGGTGGACCCCTATATATATAGGTTTATTATAAATTTGCTTACGGTCATTTTCGGTCCTTCTAGATAGGATCAGTGAAAGTTCATAAAGAATTTAAAAAAAACATTTTCATGAGAAAAAACTCAATACCTTCCTTCGGAATTCACTGAAAGCTGTATGATAATTCAGAGATGACTAACCGGTTTCTAATGTTCTTTATTAGTTAAGTAATTATATGTTATGTTAATTAACGTCTAAGTGTCACGGTGTGAGCTTAAAGTATGTTCCACGAAGATATCATGCACTTGTCTAGACAAAAACGGATGTCAGACCGAGTTATTCCTCTTCGCTTTATAGGGCCTATGCTTCTATGAATTTTATTTCTCTACCTTCATTTATTGCAATAATTTGCATGTAGGAGCTTCTAAATTAAAAATAAACAGGTATTTCTCACGCATGTATCATAAATTGTATTGTATTTAAACATCGTGAAATTTTTCCATAGGCCTACCTATTTATATTCGCTTTAACATCTAAGATAATATCTGTAATATTTAGGCTTTGTCCCTCGAGGCGTACCAGAGCGTTTTAAGACATGAATGCCTTAGTTCAGAGCTTCGAAATGTCCGCTGGTTCGTGTTCTCATGGGGGAAGAAAGTTTCTCATGGAATTTCGGTCAGCGCGCCATTTCCATTATTTAATGGAATTAGTTAATGACAAAGGAGGGAAATGTTGAGGAAGTGGCTGAATTCAAATAGGCCTATCTAGGAACAATAATTACAAACAAGAATGAAAAGAAGAAAACAATTAAAACGTAGGCTCAATTCTGGAAATGCGTGCTATTATACAGGGATTCTTGTCCAACTTCTATTAAAAAAAATTAAACTTGAAAATAGGCCTATATAAATCTCCAGTTATATTATAAACAATTAAATGAAACATATCTCACATTAGCCATTGAGGATGTGGTGAAAATAACACTAGAATTTACAGTTGAGTCAGCATAGAGCACAAATTCTCCTCATAATGAAATTGTAAATAAAATAATTATATCTAACGACATCATGGAAAAAGCTTAAACGTCTTATTAAGTTGGCCCACAGGCTACATAGCCTAATTTTTATCATAAATAAATAATGGTATGAACATGTCTGCAGAATGGATACCAACAGATTGCCTTGGAAAAGTCTGAACTATCAACCGAGAGGAAAAAGAGATCGGGGACGCCCACGAATGAGATGGACACAACATCTATGATACTTGTAAGCCGGAACGAACCAATAAGGTTTAGGCCTAATCCTTGTAAGAAGAAGAAGAAATAAATAAATAAGAAATGGAAGTTCCTAATTATTGGTATCATCTTATTCTGTAGCCTATTCAGTCATATTTTCCGTAAATATCATGTTACCCAAGAACAAGTTTGTTTATAGTAGAACTGGTATAGTAAAGCATTGTTGCTAATAGGGCCTACAACATAAATTTCCTTTTTTTCATTAAATGTTATTTTCAAATTTCTTGGTGTTCTGCCTATAGAAAATTTTTCACAGTCGTTACATTTGAGTTTATAGGCCTATAGGCTACATCTTTACTTTCATATTTATTATTGTCTTCTTTTTTATTAGGTAGGCTTATTCTACCAGTTATATTATATGGGTGCGAAACATGGACTCTTACTTTAAGGGAGGAAAGGAGATTACGAGTATTTGAGAATAAAGTTCTTAGGAAAATTTTTGGACCAAAGAGAGATGAACAGACAGGTGAATGGAGAAGACTACATAACAATGAACTACATGGTCTTTATAGGAAGCCAGATATAATAAGAACAGTTAAGTCTCGTAGACTGCGATGGGCAGGACATGTTGTGAGTATGGGGAATGAAAGACGTGCATGGAAACTTCTTGTAGGAAAGCCAGAAGGAAAACGCATAGTTGGTAGATCAAGAATGAGGTGGGAGAATAACATTAACTATGATTTGAGGGAAGTAGATTATACAGGGAATGATTGGAAAGCATTAGCTCAGGATAGGGATGTATGGAGAGCTTATGTCCTCGCGGTCATGAACCTACGGGTTCGATAGTGCCAGTGAGTAAGTAAGTAAGTAAGTAAGTAAGTAAGTAAATTTATATACTAATTAAATAAAAATAAAACGTAGTTTTATTTAGTACACAATTGATCTTCTTGGTGATACAATATTAAAATATATATACAGTCAATATGCCCATTTCACCAATAAATATTTAAAATGGTCAACTAGTTTCTACAGCCAAGCTGTCATTCTCAAGACCAGATATTGACTCACAGTCAATATCTGGTCTTGAGAATGACAGCTTGGCTGTAGAAACTAGTTGACCATTTTAAATATTTATTGGTGAAATGGGCATATTGACTGTATATATATTTTAGTAGTTTTATTTGATTTCCATATTTATTATATAATTCAGTGACAGCTGTTTCGGTACACTGTACCTTCTTCAGACATGTTAACAAATAACAGATAATTTGTTAACATGTCTGAAGAAGGTACAGTGTACCGAAACAGCTGTCACTGAATTATATAATAAATATGAAAATCAAATAAAACTACGTTTATTTATATTTAATTAACAAATTTGGATTTTCATCAAGTAAACACCAACTCAATTAATTATTAAAATTGATTTACAGTTTTGTAAGTTATTTTTAAGTTTTTGTCAAATTTCTTGATAAATTTTGCCACTTTTTTTGTTTCATTACCTGTGTAAGTAAATCTGATCCAATTTTTTGTTTTATATAATCTTCCTTTTCAAGTTTTGTTAATTTTCTTACTTTTTTTTGTTGTTTGTTTTTTTAACAATTTGTTGATTATTACCCGTTTAAGGAGTAAGCGCAGTTGTTGACGGAGGGCGCTGCAGTCGTGTTTATGCAGGAATAGACCACGTGACACTGCTATCTATGAGTGCAAAGGGGAATGGGACGTGGGACGCTGACAGTGTACACTGCCTTATATGACGTCACGTGTACCAACAAACAGAGCTTCCCGATTCTTCCGCCTGCAGAGATACTTTGAACGGGTAATATTTGTGAATTGTATCAATTTTTTTATAGCTAAATGTTTTGCGTAATTAATTTCTTTATGGTATTTTTTTTATTTAAGGGAAGTTTTATCATTCTATTTATTAAGCTTATGAAAAGAAATAATATGAAAACAAAAAATTGGATCACATTTACTTACACAGGCAATGAAACAATAAAAGTGGCAAAACCTATCAAGGAATTTGACGAAAACATAAAATTAGCTTACAAAACTAGAAATAGGCCTAAATAAAATAACCTAATACCCAATAAAATAGAAGAAAATAATAAATATGAAAATAAAGGTGTAAATATACTCAAATGTAACGATTGTCAAACATTTAAATAGGTAGAATATCAAGAAGTTTCCAATTAAATAATCATCATCATCATCTGCATTCATGGATTAGGTCTGTTGACCCGTTCCGACTTCAGCCCATCTCTTTCTAGGTCTGCCCACATCTCGGGTGCCTTTAGGTTTGTATTTTGTTATTTGTTTTGGATATCCGGCTTTTCTTCTGCTGAAGTTTATGAGTAAGTTATTTTTTACTAGTAGAGGTTACCAGCCTCTAGCCAAACCCCTCTTCCTGGAGGGCAGGGAACTGGAATTTCGGAGTGTTCGTCTCCTAGAGAAGTTGTCTTCACTACGGCTTTGGGGACTTCTCTTCTCCCCACGTAACCCTGTGGACGGGGCCCTACCCAGGTACTACCCACTGGGCGAGTGGGACCTGGAGCTCACAAAAGGGCAGGGGCGCCTACTCCCTGGAGTGGACCTCTATCAAGGGTTCCACTCTGTTACCCTGAAATTAAATAATATAGGGCCTAATACAAAATATTCCACATAGAATGTCATTATAGGCTATATTTGTTAAGATAGGCCTAATAACCCATAAAGAAAGTCTAATAGCAATACTACGAAGATGAGAAGACGAAAAAAAGAGCAAAGTGAATTTAGCAGCAATGATCACGTGATAGCCTGCATCTTTATTTCATAGCGAAATCTTAAGTCAAGCTCTCACTAAAGCATCAAGTTTATGGACCATCTTTCGCTTCCTTCAACTCTGTGATAAACGATATGTTGAATCTATCGAACAGACGCCTTTATTGCTGTATGTAATATAGCGTCAGCCATGTTCTTAAGGATGCGGATAATGGCAGGGGAGAAGGTAGAAAAAACGTTTTGCCTCTGGGCATCAAATCCATCATTTGAGGCTATTTTCAACAAGAAAATAAAGTGTTCTATATACTGCTACACTCCTCACCTCATCATATACAAGATTACATGTTCGATTATTTCAAATTCTTCTCCCCTCGTCACTTCTCCACCTTCTTCAGGGCGTATCTCAAGATACAGAAGCACTTGCACTAAAAATCTCCTTCGCGCAGGATTCGGTAAACTAAACAAATTTCTCCAAAAGAGGGAAATTTGGAAGAAGTGGCTGATTTCAAATACCTAACTAACGAACTGGTACTATAGAACCCGTAGGTTCTAGGTTCATGGTCACCAGAACGTAAGCTCTCCATACATCCCTATTCAGAGCTAATGTTTTCCATCATCCCCGATATATAATCTACTTCCCTCAAATCATGGTTAATGATATTCTCCCATTTAATTCTTGGTCTAACAAATGGGTGTTTTCCCTCTGGTTTTCCTACAAGAATCTTTCATTTCCCATTCGTGTCAGATGTCCTATCCTGTTCTTATTATAGGATTATATATTTTCCCATAAAGATCATATCCATCCATCCATCCATAGTAATTCTGCCTGAAGGCAGGTCTTTCACTGCAATCATAGCATTCTCATGCTTTGCTCTGCAGCTTTATTAGGGAATATAAATCTGTAAGCAGTGCAGCAGCCCTAATATGAAACAAATAAAGACAATTTTGAACATTTTGTCTAAACATTTGTGAGATTAAACTAAATAAATTCAGTCAGTTTCCATCACCGCCGCCATTCGCAACAATATATATATATATATATATATATATATATATATATATATATATATCATCATCATCATCATGAACAAATTCGTTTTAGGCCATGTGGCATGTACGGTAAACCTAGCGAAAATGGTCTTGATCTTTCCACCGATGTTTTGGTCTTCCTTGGTCCCTATGTCCAGTTGGGGTAATTGGAATGCCAATTTTGGAAGTCTATTCACTTATTGGAAGACAAAAGTACACAAATATATATATATTTTTTTTCTAGGGCACCAGGTTGTCTTTTATGACATTTCTGCCTTTCTCCCCTGGCAATGGCGGAATTGTAATACATTTCTTAGGTTGGGGCACGTGGAAGGCGGTGTTACGTTACCCCGATGATGAGATGAGTGATAAACAATAATGGAGCACCAGGAGAGTTGTTAACCTAAATTCCAGACCATGGGCAGCCACAGCAGTAATTCCTTTTAAGGAAAACTTCCCATGGATTGACCTGGAATAGAACGGGACCTCGTGAACTGTAGTCAGAAATGGTGACCACTAGCCCATGAGGCTGATATAGTCTACATAGACCTAATTATTTAATCCATTTCACCGGCTACGACTACAATTGACCTGTTAAAAAATCGTAGCGCGACAGGCCTAGAAGGTCCTTAGCCTACCAACCGGCTGCTGGCCTCACATCCACATGTGTTAATCACAGGGGTAGACGATCATCTAGCCAGTGTAGGGGTGACATGTGGTCAGCATGTCGGGTCCCCCAGCCATTATAGCTCGTCTTCAACCTGGAGTCGCTACTCATTGTAGCTACCCAAATACCTCACAATGCTGGGTGGGTACCGTTCCCATACTGGCCGAAATTACATGAGAAAATTTATTTCCCCATGGAGACCCGAACCAGCGCAAGTCCCGTAGCTCTGCTCCAAGGCTTCTTCCTTAACCACTCGGCTACGGAGCGCCGACCTGTCAAAACCGGCTTTAATAAACTTTGACCACTGCCTTGTTCATCAAAATAATTGGCCTCTTTGCCAATCCTCTCTAACGCGCCTTAAGATACACCCCATGCTTTTGATAGTATCATTATTTTTGTAGATAACCATAGTTTTATTCTAGATGTGTTGACCACTTTAATTTTATCCCAAGCCTGTTCGAAATTATAATTATTTTTCAATTTTTAGTTCGGTTTTCTAATAAAACATGTTGTTTTAGTTTTTTAAACTAATATTTATTTTTTATTGTTTAGTTTCGTTTTCTAATAAAGCGTGCTGTTTTAGTTTTTTTTAATATTATTTCTTTTTTTAATTTTTAGTGTAATTGATTGTCATAAACCGGAATCCCATGAAAATGTAATTGCTTATGATATTTTTAGTGTCTAGGCACGAATATAATTATATATATTTTTAATTATTATTATTATCTAACATTATTATAATATTTTTGAATATTTTTAATATAGATAAATAGTTACAGTTAATCGTATCCTTCTCATATTTTTTGGATAAATTACAATGTGGTAAGTTTACAAAATTGTCATTAATATTTTACAGATTAAGATAAAAATGTAAATATATTTAAATTCGATACTATTGTACTATGAGCTAAAAGTAATAGGCCTACTCTTCTAAAAAAAATCCTCCAACCTATAGATTACTGAAATTATATACCACTATAGTCCACCGCTCTACCAACTGAGCTACTAGAGGATATAATATTAATTTCTTACAAGGATGGACTAAAAAGTCGGTAAGTCCGCAACCTATTATATATTATTTATGAAATTATTGTTTTGTCATTGGTCCTTTACAAGTATACAAAGTTTCAAGTCGATCCAATGTTTTTAAGTGGGTGAAAATCGTGTTGAAAGATTCCGTTACATAGATACAGGTCAAGCTAATATAAAGCGGGTAAAAATCATAGCAACTAGCATTTGGCACAGTTTACAACAGAGTCTAGGAACTGTTTAATTACATCGATGACGTAATTGCTGAATGAACATTTAAAATGTATTAAAACTATTTATGTTACTCGAAAATTTTAATTCCAAATAAATTATGAGGTTCATTAGAATGATACTAGATTTAGTTCTGTCATTTTAAACAGTAATGGCTGGGAATTTGCAAATTGCCATTCATCAGACTGTGCAAGATAGATTGCAAATTAAATGGAGAAAAAAGTAGCTAGCAGTAACTTACATGGAATAAAATGTGGAAAAATGAAACATATTCAGTCAAGCGGATTAAATGAGCTATTTTAAATCCACATAATTTCAGGATTCCTTGGAGCAAAACCAGAAACCACAAAAAATGCTTGTTTTCCCTTGATACATGTTAAGAAGAAACGTTTGTATTATTATAGGTTTCACCATCGAAATAAATTATCATAATTATTAAACCCGCCTCGAAATGATTTAAACATTTTATGAACGCTTTTTTATGCATTAAATTTCGTCACATTTCTAAACCTATAGTTAGGTGCACTGAAATTCAAATTAATTAAAAATACTAGAATATCAAAACATATTTTAACTTACGCCTACAACGTAGAGACTAGGGGCCTATATTAAAATTTAACCTGTATTCTCCTCTTCCCCTCTTTTTCAACCAATAAGCTATTCTTAATCGACATGAGTATCACATTCGGATAAACACTAGGCCTAGAACGAATTCATAATGATTGTGTACGTTAAAGTCATCCCACTACAGCCCTTAGGAGGCCCTTGGGGTAGTAGGAGGTTAAGGCATCCACTTTTTCTAGACAATCGGCACTTTATGTCAGCCCCCAGAACAACTGTCTGGTACTCAGATCCGTTTGAGGCTGAATCGACCTCACGCCTATGGTGCCACCATAAGTTTGAGTCAGTTTAAAATTCCTGACCCCACCGGGACTCGAACCCTCTACCTTCCACTTTGTAGCGTATCTTCATAACCGAGTAAGCCTATGCTATGAAATTTTTTGGACCAGAGAGATGGACAGGTGAATGGGGAAGACTACTGCTCGGGACCCAGCTCCGTGTGTCTGAAAGCAATTTGCTGACTCAGCTGTTAGTATATGAGAAGCATAGAAGTGTACCTCCTCCCACTCCCCACACTTCTCCCCGCAAACACACAGAGCTTGGTCTCGAGCTGTACATAACAGTGAACTACATGACCTTTATATGAAGCCAGATAGGCCTATGATAACAACAGTTAAGTCGCGTAGAATGCGATACCAGCGCACATGGCACGAACGGAGAATGAAAGAGGTGCATGGAAGCTTCTTGTAGGAAAACCAGAGGGGAAAATGTCCAGTTGGTATACAGAGAATGAGGTGGAAGAATAACATTAACCATGATTTGAGGAAAGTAGGTTATACAGGGGATGATTGGAAAATATTAGCTCAGGATAGGACGTATGTCCGTGCGTTGGCCAGGGCATGTGGCATGAATTGAAAATGAAAGAGCTGCATGGAAGCTTCTTGTAGGCAAACAAGAGGGGAAAACGCCCATTTGGTAGACCAAGAATGAGGTTGGAGAATAACATTGACCATGATTAGTGAAGTAGATTTTACAGGGATGATTGGAAAGCGTTAGCTCAGGTAGGAATGTATGTCCGCGCTATCATGAACCTACGGGTTCGATAGTGCCAGTGAGTTATTTAGTTTACCCACATATTTAGCTTACGTTGATCTTGAAAATCCTTTGATAAGGTGATAAGAAGAAAATTGTAGGAAATAATGAAGGCAAGAGGGTACCCGGCTCAACTTATAGAAGGAATAAAAAGTCTTTATAATGGCACGAAAATTATCCTCATTGAGATAATTATTTCAGAGAAGAAATTTTATTAAATGAAGGAGTTCGACAAGGGTGTACTTTAACACCTACATTGTTTAATAATATATTTTGACGATGTTATACGAAAATGTAAAAAATCAAGTCCCATAGGAATACAAATTAATAAGGAAACGTTTATGAATATTTTAATGTACGCAGACGAACTGGTAATTATACAGAAGTCAGAGGATGATTTACAAAGAGCCATTTACATGTTGAATCAATTAGGACTCTATTATAATCTCAAAGTCTCAACTTCAAAAACTACAATTATGGCTTTTCAGGGTAAAGTGCCAGTCAGAGCAAAAATAGTGATCAATAATGAAATAATAGAACAGATAGCACACTTTAACTATCTTGGTTCAGATATAACATATAGCCTAGCTATGATTGGGATATAGGCCTACATAATAAATTAAACCGATATCAAATTATGTGTGGCACCATAAGTAGAACCCTCCGAAAGACTCGAAGAGAAACTCACCTCAGGTTTTATAAAATTATGCCTGTTCCTGTTCTTTTATATGGATCTGAATCTTGGGTACTTACAAAAAAGATATCTCACACATTCAAGCCACTGAAATGAAATGTTTAAGATCCGTAAAAGGATGTACACGCATGGATAGATTAATACGAAGTGAACTGGAGATATTTTCAATAGTTGATAAACTAGAAGAGCACAAATACCAATGGAAAGAACATTTAGACAGAATGGACAATACAAGATTACCCAAAAAGATCAACACCTACAAACCACATGGAAAAAGATCTTTGGGACGGCCAAGGAAACGATGGATTTGAGACCGGAACTGGTCGCATTGACCTAATCCTGGAAGAAGAAGTCGTCGGACACGTAAAAATAGGTTCTACACCTAACTCAAAAGTGAGGGGTTAAATAGAGAGAGAGAGGGGGGGAGAGGGGTGAGCACGTTGAATCGATAGCGCGACTACTGCATCGAAACAGCCATGAGATAGAGCCCAACCCGATCTCCAACTCTCTCTCCCCCTCTCGCGCCCCCTCTCGCGCTCCCCTCTCTCGCCACCCTCTGCTCCCCTCTCTCGCCCTCTCTCCCCCTCTCGCTCCCCTCTCTCTCCCCCCTCTCTCTCCTTCGCTCTCACTCTTCTCCCCTCGCTCTCTCCCCCTCTCTCCCCTCTCTCCCTCTCGCTCCCTCTCTCCCTCTCTCTCTCCCACTCTCTCCCCCCTCGCTCCCCGCTCTCTCTCCCCCCCTCTCTCTCCCCACTCTCTCTCCCTCTCTCTCTCACCTCTCTCTCTCTCCCCCTCTCTCTCTCCCCCTCTCTCGCCCCGATCCTCTCTCCCCCTCCTCTCATCCCCTCTCTTCTCCCCCTCGTCTCCCTCCCGCTCTCTCTCCTCGCTCTGCTCTCTCTAGAGCTCTCTCTCAGATAGAGGGCGTATAAGATCGTTTTTGTAAGAAGAGAAATGTAACAACCAAAATGGGCTACGTTCTTACTTAAAAGGAGCAATATATCTAGCATTACTGCCAGACCAGTGGAAGCGCGAAGTGAATGGACGACACTACAAAGGGCGCACGACGTTATGTGTGTGTGTGTGTGTGTGTGTGTGTGTGTGTGTGTGTGTGTGTGTGTGTGTGTGTGTGTGTGTGTGTGTGTTGTGGAGGGGTGGTAAGAAAAAATGCGACCTTGCCGCAAATTCAATTAACCCCCATGATGGGAGAGCAATGTTACTTAGACATGCTACGCGGCCATTTTGTGTAGCGCCCAAAGTGTTTGTTAGAACAGCTATGGAGAACAATCACGGCATCTCTAACTTATGAAGTGCCGGCGAATTCACTTGTTTTCATACAATTCCTTCCATACGACACTTGTTACGTCCGCTTAACCACAGCGGAAATTATTCGGTGCGCACTCACCAGAACAATGTGTCAAATTATAGGTTGCAGATATACAGTGTGATTCAGTTACTGGGTTACAACTATTCACGCATCATAGAGAAGACAATTATATCAAGAACAATTTTCGTACAGGAACCAAATACCAGAAATAATAGTGACAGTGTTAACCTAAATATTTTTTGGAGTTAAACCTAGGCCTATAACGTATTTTTAATAATTAAGTAAGTTTTAACAATCAAATTAAAATACCGATACAGGAAGTGTTCAAGATGTCAGCCAGTCTCAAATCAACTATTTGAGATTATTATTATTATTATTATTATTATTATTATTATTATTATTAATCGCCGAGGTGGACTAGTGGTTATGCTCCTTGCCTCTGGTCCCGAGGGTCGCGGGTTCAAACCCGGCCGGGGTCAATGATTTTTTTTTAGGATGGAAAAATCCAAGCAGCAAGTCCTTCGCGAGGGACATTTAAGCCGTGGGTCCCGAGTCTGAAGATTTTCAGGCTCGTAAAAGATCCTTAAGCCTGAATGAAAAGGCCTCTAAGCAAAATTTACCGAATTTTCCCGTCCTAGTACTACCTTGGTTTCCTAGATGTCAGTAAGAGGCGGAACGCTGACCAGGGACCACTCAAATGACATCTAGGGCCTATACGAAAACAAATGTAACTAAATTAATAGGTCTATGGTTCAATTTCTTTCCTGTAGGGGGAGAGCGCCTAAATCTCTGTTAAGGGAAACACGGGCACACAAGAAGAATATTATTATTATTATTATTATTATTATTATTATTATTATTATTATTATTATTATTATGTCAGTATGAGGCGGAACGCTGACCACGACCACTCAAATGACATCTATACGAAAACAAGTGTAACTAAATTAGTATGGTTCAAATACTTCCCTGTAGGGGGAGAGCGCCTAAATCTCTTGTAAGGGAAACATGGGCTTACAAGATACAAGAAGAAGAAGATTATTATTATTATTATTACTAAATAAGTTACGAGAAAAAAATAAACAATCAATAGTAGATTGTATAAGATATAAGCAGTTAAATAGGTATGGACACGTACGGCGAATGCAAGAAGAAAGTTATCCGGAAAAAACATTGCAATAGTGTCCACCTGGAAGAAGAAAGAAAGGGAGACTTCGAAACTCATGCATACAATAAATAAGAACTGGAATGAGAATCAGAAGACAGGACAACATGGAGTGGATTGATAGGGACGAGTGAAGTTGGAAAACGAAATTTTAGGAACAGAAAATTGTGTGAACATTGAAAATCTGTATATAAATAAAATTGTTATATTATTATTAGGCTATTATTATTATTATTATTATTATTATTATTATTATTATTAGAAAAATAAGGAATACTGCCATATGAGGAAAAATTAATGTTAGATAGGCTATTTAATAGTAGATTACATAAGATATAAGCAATTAAATTAGTATTGGCATGTATGACGAAAGCAAGAAGAAAAGTTTACCCAGAAGCACATTGGAATGGTGTCCATCTGGAAGAAGAAGGAAAGAAAGACCTCGAAACTCGTGGATGCAAGAAATAAGAACTGGAATGAGAACAAGAGGACTGGAGGACATGGAGTGGATGGATAGAGACTAGTGGAGAAGGAGAATAAAGAACACAACTTTAGGCACAGAAAAATGTGTAAACATTGCAATTCTGTATAGCTATAAATAAAATAAAATAATAATAATAATTATTATTATTATTATTATTATTACTGAATTGCATGTAATGATTACTATGTTATAAATATGTAGACATACAGGAAGTAAAATAAAGTTTTTACAACAATGCCGACAGTGGCTGGTATAGTGTTATCGCCCCCGGCTACAGGCCACTATCTCCTACATAAAATATGTATTAGCTACAAGACTACCCCATCTCTTAAGGGGAGCAGGGGGGGGGAGAAAAGTCGCTACAGCACCAGATTTCGCTTTTCCACTATTGCAGCTTCGTATCTCGCCATCCAATCCCATTCCTAAAAATTCACCCTAGGCTTATATACAAAGTGTCGTATGTTAGAGGCAAAATATAACGATGGGCCCGATAAATACATTCAGTGGTACAGAGAAAATGTGCTCCTCTCTTTTCTAAGTGTTGTATCTGTTTTTCTCAGAATGAAACATTGGCGTCTGATATGACAAGAAAAATAAAAACATACACAGCACAATGGCTTTTATACATAAATGAAATGGCATGGAATGGCCGTCTTAAAATAAAGTATATCGCAGAACGGATGTTCTACAAGTAAGATGGAGTCGTTATTCATTTCAAATAATTACATAGGCCTACAGTCTTTCTATTCTACAGTGTGATCTTTCATTCTAATATGGATTCCTAGTTGTTTTCATTCTCTACCCCAAGCCAATCACCTACGATTTACTTTTAGATAGGCCTAATAGCAAGTAAAGTGGTGCTAGAAATTGGGGCTAGAAGTAAACTTCAAGAAAACGAAAAGGTATGTACATACATAGAAATACGATGGAAATGGAAGAATTAATGACAATGAGGGGAATTTTGAAGAAGTGGCTGAATTCAAATGCCTAGAAACAATAGGCCTAATTAAAAATATCAATGAGATGTAACGTACTTAGAAATGAAACATAGGTACAATTCTAGAAATACATGCGATTAGCCTATGCATTCCAAGACTCTTGTCCCAACTTCTCTAAAAATACATTAAACTGAAAACATATAAAAACTATTATTCACCCAGGTAACTTATAGGCTATTATATGGATGCGAAACATGGACTCTTTCTTTACGGGATGAGAAAAAATTACGAGTATTTGAGAATAAAGTTGTTAGGAATTTTTTTATCAAATAGACATGGTCAGGTGAATGCAGAAGACTACAGAATGGTGAGTTACAAGATATTTATAGGAAAGCAGATAAAAAGAACAGTTAAATTACGTAGACTGCGATGGGCAGGACATGTGACAAGAATGGGGTATGGAAGACGTGCATGGAAGCTTCGTAGGAAAACGCCAAGTTTGTAGACAACCAAGAATGAGGTGGGAGAATAACATTAACCACGATTTGAGTGAATTAGATTATACAGGGGATGATTGGAAAACAGTAGCTCAGAATAGGGATGTATGGAGAGCTTATATTCGCTCGACCACAAACCTAAGGTTTCGATAGTGCCGGTGAGTTATAATCAATTAGTTACGAGGTAGATATACTCGTAATTAAATATAAGAAATATTGAATATTTACGCCTAATGTAATAACATTTTTGTCAAATTATCATTGACAAATAAATTTAAATAGTACATAAAAATGTGATATTTTATATTTATTTTCTTATATCTTGTTCTTTTTATACTTGACTGCGGGGTTTAAAACGATTTTATAGAAATTAAAACTAGCGTATTTTTATCAAACCTGTTATGAAATACAATTTGCTGACTATCTCCTGTAGGCCTATATTATATAAATTGCTGAAATATCTTAACGAATACCATTTCGATTTCCGATTTAGTGACTCCCCATAGCGTGTTGGAAACAAACCCTATCTTACATTCTAGAGAACAGGTATTGATTCCTGGCGCATTAGGTGATTTAAATATTCGCCTTGGGAATGATGGGCCTAACTTCTGTCTTTGGGTTTTTTTTTGTGAAAAGGAAAAAGATAAAAACAATGTGGAAATCAGAAGGAAAAAGGAGGAGAAAAAGAAAATCGCTGTGAACTGGGGTAGGCCTATCATATTCGCTACCTTCAGAGCTTAGCCCATATAAGTAAATAGGCTATAGGCCTATAGAATACATATTTATATTTCTTATTATTTCGTCTTTAGATCGCAGCATGAATTGAAGGGCAAACAAAACCTTAGTTGACAAAAAAGGTATCAAATGATATCTTGCATAAAAACCCCCGTAAGTGTCCCCTAAAATATATAGGGCCTATAGGCTATATATTTTTTTTTATTTTGACCCCTATGAACCTATTAAACTTGGAAAATAGAATTTTAATTGACAAAATCTCAATTGAGAACCCCCATATAACACCCCTAAATGTATCTGGCTCCTTAAAACCCCATTAAACACAAAAATTGGTATACACATTTTGTTAAAATTTTCTTCTGGACTAAGGAGGTTATGTAATCGATCGATTTGGTGTCCAGTTGATGTAATAAAGTAATAAAACTATATAAGTTATAGTTTTTATATGATTTTCATTTATATAAGTTACTTCTTTCATTGAAAAATACATTATACACCCCTATAGCTGTTTCTATACATTGTACCTTCTTCTTCAAACAAATGGCACGCAGCTAATGTTAAAATTTATCTTTTTGAGTAAGCTTATATAAAACAACAAATATGTAAACAAACATAACCAAGCAGTACGGTGTAAACAAAAGTAGAATGATTCCCCTCTGATAAATTTAGGATGATTCTATGTAGGCTATTTTGTTTTGTGTATGTCCCATTGTTGTTTACTAATGAGTTGCTTTTGTTTATTTTATCTCTTATCTCTACATGAAGATATCATACTTTTTTTATACTGGTTTTTCTTCTAATTTTACCTTTTTCTACTTTTGTTTTACTTGTTTGTTAACTTTCTTTAATTCTCACATAGACACAAGGACAGGTCACATACACACAGACCCAAGGTGGAGATTTTTAAAATCCCCTACCCCGCCAGGAATCGAACCCGGGTCGCCGAAGTGGAAGGTAGGGACTCTACCGACTACGCCACATCGACGGACAACCTTAAACCACTCGGCTACAGGCCAATAGTAAACATAAAATTAATAGAGAAATTGAGGATCAATTTTAGAATAGGCCGTTCCATACATTCTTAAAGACTAAGATTGCGATGCAGATAGTATACATTATTCAACTGTTTGTGTGTGAAACAAAAACAAAAGATAGTCTTAAGTCTAACTTCTCATTATTAGGCCTACTATGTTGCAAATCTTACCTTTTGGTAGGCCTAATTAAAAATCCTAGCCCAACTACATTGTTCCACTACATATTTTTTTCCTTTTCGATTAATATTTCGTAGCATTTGAAACAATTTTTGGAAAGATTCTAAAGTTTTTCCGAGCCTGTTTTATTCGTTGAATATATTTCATTTAAATCAATGAATCGTTCCAGCATTTAATTTTCAATTCCAACTATTTAATTGAACGTAGATTATTCAATGAAACTAGACGCTTTCAATTCTATGAAGACAAGTATTTATAACCAGACCACGAAATTTCCAGATCTAGGAATCTCCATCAATCTCTCTCTCCAATCGTTCTTTTATTGCATTATCCTAACTCTATTCTTTTTGTCTAATCTGAAAGTGAACACACAGGAAATTGCAAGATAGACGAGAAAAATAAAGGCAAGTAGATAGTAGAAAATGACGCTATGTGTCTGTCTATGCGGGGTTGGTGTGGTGAGAAGATGAGGTGGGGGTAATCTCACCCCGATTCATCCCCCGAGACCAGCCTCTGGGAATGAGAACCGCTTCAAGTAAAGACAGCCGCTGATATTTATCGGCTACTAAGAAAATAAAGGAGAGACAGAAAAAAAGTAGATAAAGTGGAGGAAAATGGAAGACGAAAGACACTAAAATAGGATAGGAAAGTTTTATATCCAATTGCTTTGTAGGGAAGGAAGGAAGGGGGGGGGGCGGGGGTTGGTGTAATATATTAGGATGGATGAAGAGTATAGAGGTTATAGGCTTCTATAAACTGATGCGTGGGTAGAACAAAAGCAAATTTCAAGTATAGGGGGGAAATATATGTTACATAAATAATACAAATATCCTTCTGAAGTAGGGCCTATTCATAAAATCAAATGATACCAAACAATAGTCTTTATAATGTATTAAGAATATGTGGATAATTTTATAAATTCTTCTTCTTCTTCTTCTTCTTCACTTCACTTACTTACTTACTTACCTACTCACTGGCACTATCGAACCCGTAGGTTCATGGCCGCACGGACATAATCTCTCCATAAGTTACATCCCTATCCTGAGCTAATGCTTTCCAATCATTCCCTGTATAATCTACTTCCCTCAAATCATAGTTAATGTTGTTCTCCCACCTCATTCTTGGTCTACCAACTGGGCGTTTTCCTTCTGGCTTTCCTACAAGAAGTTTCCATGCACGTCTTTCATTCCCCATACGCGCAACATGTCCTGCCCATCGCAGTCTACGGGACTTAACTGTTCTTATTATACCTGGCTTCCTATAAAGACCATGTAGTTCATTGTTATGTAGTCTTCTCCATTCACCTGTCTGTTCATCTCTCTTTGGTCCAAAAATTTTCCTAAGAACTTTATTCTCAAATACTCGTAATCTCCTTTCCTCCCTTAAAGTAAGAGTCCATGTTTCGCACCCATATAATATAACTGGTAGAATAATAGTTTTATATATTTTCAGCTTAACATTTTTTGAAAGGAGTTGGGACATCAAAAGTCTCTGCAATGCATAACAGCAGGCATTTCCAGAATTGAGCCTATGTTTAATTTCTTTGTGCATGTCATTCCTATTTGTGATTATTGTTCCTAGGTATTTGAATTCAGCCAATTCCTCAAAATTTCCCTCATTTGTCATTCACTTCACGGGCTAGGCAAATTGCCTGTTCCGCCTCACAGTTGTTCTGTCCATTTTTTCACTGGCCTTCCTACATTCCTTGAACCTCTTGGCTTGTAGTTGAATGCTGCTCTTGGTAACCTTGTCACATTCATTCTTTCCACATGTGTAAACCATTTCTCTCTATATTCTCTGATTTTCTCATCCAATGGATATATATTTAACTCTGTTCTTATATTTCATTCCTTATCCGATCCAATCTTGTGCAGCCTTTTGTTCTTCTAAGGAAGGTCATTTCTGCGCTTTGTATTCTACTTTGTAATGTTTTGGTCATTACCCAAGTTTCGCTCCCATAAAGTAATGCAGGAACTGCCAATGTTTTATAAAACTTCAATCTAGTATCTCTTCTTGTTTTATTCTTTAATGTTTTATGTATAGTTCCGCATATCATTTGAAATTTCGACAGTTTCATATGTATGTCTCTTTCAGTTTTTGTGTTTATAGTAAAATTACATTATCATCATCATCATCATCATCACTCCAGGGATTAGGCAATTGCCCGTTCCGACTTCATAATGCATCAGCCCAACGTCTTCTAGGTCTTCCAACATCACGCCTTCCTCTTGCTTGATAATTTCTTGCTAACAATGGATATCTCTCCTTACTCATTCCATCCATGTGATCAATCCATTTCTGTCTGTAATTCGTGACTTTATCCAATAAAGGCTGTACTTTCAATTCTTCTCTTATATCCTCATTTCTTATTCTATCAAGTCTTGTACATCCTTTTACTTGTCTTAGGAACCTCATCTCCGCCGTCTGTATTCTATCCTTCTGTTTTTTCACTGGAGCCCAAGTTTCACATCCATACAAATATTGTGCGAACCGCCATAACGTTATACATTTTTATCTTGGTTTCTTTTCTAATTTTATTTTTGAATGTTCTCTGTATTGTTCCACACACCGTCTGAAATGTATTTATTTTGGAGTCAATATCTCTTTCCACATTGTAGCCAACTTGTTCTTTATTCCAAATCGTATCCTTTGTAGGGCTTGAAGAGCGGAAGAAGCAGCCCTCTCTCTTGGGGGGTGGATACCCAGAGGAGCATGTTTGGAGGCTCAGAGGAAGCAGCCCTTCCACCATCCTTGTCCTGCGAAGCGCTCGTAACGCTTCCAGGAGACATTTATCTTACTGAGAAGCTTCATGGAAATCAGCCGGATTGTCATAAAAGTAAAATTACAACCCAAATAATTAAAAGCGTGGTTTTATCGCTGAGAATTCTGGGTAATTCCTTGCCAATATTACGAAAACGACGACTTTCATGCATGACCAGTTAGTGGGTAGCTAATTCGATCTTTGCACTTGCTCACGGTGAGCTGACTCACCGTGAGCAATTGCTGAGATCGAATTAACGGCCGACTTACCGGTCATGCATGAAAGTTGACGTTTTCGTAATATTGGCAACGAATTACCCAGAATTCTCAGCGATTAAACCACTTCCGTTATTTTCGGAGGGAAATTTTGAGGAAGTGGCTGAATTCAAATACCTAGGAACAATAATCACAAATAGGAATGAGATGCACAAAGAAATGAAACATAGACTCAATTCTGGAAATGCATGCTATTATGCATTGCAGAGACTTTTGATGTCCCAACTCCTTTCAAAAAACGTTAAGCTGAAGATATATAAAACTATTATTCTACCAGTTATATTATATGGGTGCGAAATATGGACTCTAACTTTAAGGGAGGAAGGGAGATTACGAGTATTTGAGATAAAGTTCTTAGGAAAATTTTTGGACCAAAGAGAGATGAACAGATAGGTGAATGGAGAAGACTACATAACAATGAACTACATGGTCTTTATAGGAAGCCAGATATAATAAGAACAGTTAAGTCTCGTAGACTGCGATGGGCAGGACATGTTGCGCGTATGGGGAATGAAAGACGTGCATGGAAGCTTCTTGTAGGAAAGCCAGAGGGAAAACGCCCAGTTGGTAGACCAAGAATGAGGTGGGAGAACAACCTTAACTATGATTTAAGGGAAGTAGATTATACAGGGAATGATTGGAAAGCATTAGCTCAGGATAGGGATGTATGGAGAGCTTATGTCCGCGCGGCCATGAACCTTCGGGTTCGATAGTGCCAGTGAGTAAGTAAGTAAGTATAGAGGAACGCATTTACTCTTGCGTCCCGCAAATAATACCGTATACAACGACGTCTGCGTCGCGCAATATTACGCCGATTCTCCTGTTCTTCCAGTTGAATTATTTGGTAGACTCTATCAAATTCCTCTTTCTCCGCGTAGGCCCTATACCGAAAACATGATCGAAGTCTTCAAGGTCCGACATCTTGGATATAGCGGCAAGGTTTCAAACTACATCGGTTACCATCGGTTCCCTTCGGGATTCTCACAATAAGTTTCTATCTTAAGTTATGATCTTAAGTTACCTCGTTAGGTAGCTTACGAATTTTAACAATTATTATCGCATGAATAGTTTTCTGAGTAAGCAAAATCGTATTAGGATAAAACTTTCTCAACAGAGAATGTCTTTTATGGTCTAATGCGTTCAAAGATTCGACCCTAAACCACGACCGCGGTTTTCCGATTTTTTATTGTTTCCATAACAGCCAAAAAAAACTGAAAATCTACGTCTGTTAATTCCTAAAACAAATGTCTGAATCATGTCTATGGTTTCTTAACAATTTTTGTTAATTTTCAGTCAGTTTTATAGTTGTTACGGAAGCAACAAATAATCGGAAAACCGCGATCTTTGTTTAGACTTCGCTTCGGTTGAGAAATCCACCCTATGATTTCGAGAAGATAAAAATGTCTCATGCTTAAAATAGAGCATGTGAGGAATATTTAGTATGCCTATCCCATACAACTAATACCGTAATTATTTCTTAGGTGTATATTTGCGGCGATGAGCTAACCACTTTTGACTCACCGACATAGTAGGAAGTAAGCATAAATAAGTTTAGTTTGGTTAATTAATTGCCTGAAGTGAATATATTTGCTCCATGTGGTGATGTACGGTTATAGTCAGGCATAAAAGAGTGTTCCTTCAAGAAGTTGAACGGTTCCCGGTGAACTTAAAAATGAAGTGTCAATAAGGGAGTGATTTTAATGTGACTGTAAATAGATGATATGACATTCAAAGAGCAGTAGGTTAAATACGGCTTGACAGATCTGACATATATAAATATTTCTGAATGAAGTTAATTCTACAAATCTGGCTTCGAATTATTAAATCATCTTCAAATGTTACTGCAGTAAATATCACAGAACAAGTATAATGAATGCACACACCCCTCTTCCAGACCTCTTTCTAACGAATTTTTAGTCAAAATGCTTGATGATATATTAATCCTTGGTTGTGAAGAAAGGTGAAAAGTAACTCCTAATAAAAATACATATAACGTATTCTATTCTAGGCTGTCTGATAGCCTATTCATTAAAAAATAGGCCCATGCATATATCTTATACTAGTTCTTCTTCTTCGATACTAAGAAACCAGGAAGGTCCTTGGCCTCCCTTAAGTGTTTCTACCATTCCTCTCTAGTTCTTGCAGCTTTTTTCCTGCTCTTTCGGCCGCGGTGGTCTAGAGGTTGTGTTCCTTGCCTCTAGTCCTGATGGTCGCTAATGACATAAATAATTCACTAGCGCTATTGAACCAATAGGTTCAAGGCTCCCCGGGTATAAGCTCTCCACACATCCCTATAATGATATAATGTTTTCAATCATTCCCTGTGTATTCTACTTTCTTAAAATAATGGTTAATGTTATTTTCCTCCTGTTTCTTGGTCTGCCAACTGGCGTTCCCTCTGACTTTCCTAAAGGAGTTTTCATGACTCTGTTTCATTCCCCATTCGTGGAATAATCTATGAGACTTAATAACAGTTTTATATATTTTCAGTAAAACATTTTTTTAGCGAAGTTGGGACGACAAGAGTCCCTTTAATGCTTATGCCTAATAACATGCATTTCCAGAATTGAGCCTATGTTAAATTTCTTTGTGCATCTCATTCCTATTTGTGATTATTGTTCCTAGGTATTTGAATTCAGTCACTTCCTCAAAATTTCCCTCATTTGTCATTAGCTGTTCATTTCCATTATATAGGCCTAATGTATTTCTACATGTGACCACATATTTAGTTTTATTGGTATTTACTTCCAGTCGTAATTTCTTAGTGTTAAAGTATAAAATTATGTAATATTCTTAGTGTTGCTCAATAGTGTGTGCGTGTTGTCCTTTAGTAGGCCTATCCTTGATGAAGAAAAATGTAGAATTTCAATTTATGGAAATTCCTTTGGAGTGACAAATACTTTTGCATATGTCTCGCGTAACGTTACAAATTGAAGGTGTTGGTGGGGTGAAGGATGTATGGAGGGAATTGCTACAGTAAGATGCAGGAGGAGGAAGACCAAATTTATCGCTTGGCTGCATTACATAGCAGCTAACAAAGTCATATATCCTAAAACCAGCTCATCTAACCCCCCACCCACTCCCATCCTGAGCACCGGAAAAGAAAAGAAAAAAAGTTTATTTTAAAATTGCAAATTCCCTAAATTACTTCCCCTTCTTTCACTCCACTTTCTTTATTCAGTTTGCTGATTCTCTCTCGCTGGCCAAGTCCATTTTAAAATTGGTCTCCAGTATTAGGCCTATAATTAGTTTCAATATAGGCCTATTATAAATTAGTCTTCAGCTTCGACATTACAACGCTAAAATACACTCATGCCTAGGCCTACATAAAGAAGTTCGTCGCGTAGGAATTGCGTACACTAAGCGAACTTCTCAACAAGTCGGATTTCATCTCGCATCTGTTCAGCCCGGGGCACGCTGTAGCGTAGTGGTTAAGGCACTGAGCTACAAGCCGGAGGGTAGAGGGTTCAAGTCCCGTTGGGGTCAGGATTTTTAAACTGACCCAAACCCTCTGGCGGCACTATGGCCCTGGGGTGGACTCAGCCTCTAACGGAAATGAGTACCAGACGCTTGTTCTGGGGGTAAAGGCGGCCGTCACGCAGGGCTGACAACCCGGCTGACATCAAGTGTCGATTGTCTAGAAAAAGTAGGAGCCTTAACCTCCTACTACCCCAAGGACCTCCGGGCCTGTTGTGGGATCACTTTACTTTTTTTTTATCTGTTCAGCCCAGCGCTTTCTTGGTCTTCCTATCGATCTTCGTCCTCCACGATTATACATCAGTCGAATTTATGCTCCTATTTGTTGGTTTACAGAACATTTATTTCGGGGATTCTTTTCTAAGTTCCAATTATACACCATGCGCATGCGCCAACAAACGCGAAGCGGTTTACACTATGGAATCACGGGATGCAGCCAACATACACAATATTTAACGAACCTGAAATCTATGATTTTACACAACGAAGGCACTACCAGTGGCGATGTATGGAAGTGAGGCCTGGACCCTGAAGGAAAAAGAAAAAAAAAAGAAAATTCAGGCAGCGGAAATGAGATTCTTACGGGCTGTGAAAGGTTGTGCAAGAGACGAACATATTAGAAATGAGAATATTAGAGAGGAACTAAAAGTACAACCACTTCTACAACAAATAGACGAACACAGGAACAATTGGACAGAACATCTGCAAAAAATCACAGAGGATAGGATACCAAAGATAGAACTGATAGGCATATAGGCCTAGAATCCTGGAGGACGAAGATCGGTAGGAAGTCCAAGAAAGCGCTGGGCTGAACAGATGTGAGATCGGAACAGGCAAAGACCTAATCCTTCAAGTTTGATGATGATGCTAAAAGCTAGCGTAACGCAATTTAAGCACTCTAACCTGTGGAAGAATGCAACGCCCAAAAATAAATAATAAGTTCTAAAATTCTGAAGTATATGTACACAGTTAATTAGTACATAATCTATGTTGGCTGCACTGGAACGCGACTTTATTTTTTCTTAGAATATTCGTTAAAATCAATATGGCTGCACGTATTCATGCTACGTATGTAGATAAATAATGTGTAGAAAAATATATTGAAATAATAGTTAGAAGAAATGTAAAAATCACTGTCAATAGTGGAAAATAGCCTAATTTGAAAAATGGAAACTTAAGAATAAAATTTGACAGGAGTTTATGAAGGAATTAAAAAAGTCGTGTCACAGGCTGTAAACAATAGCCTTTATTTCTTCTATTAATCCTTAAATTAGCGAAAAATTAATTTCTCGTAACAATTCTTTAAACCGGTCGGACCGCGAAATAAGTAAGTAGAGTACAGGCCTCAGGAGGCCCTTGGGGTTGTAGGAGGTTAAGGCTCCCACTTTTTCTTGACAATCGGCACTTGATGTCAGCCGGGTTGTCAGCCCTGCGTGACGGCCGCCTTTACCCCAGAACAAGCGTCTGGTACAAAATATATATATTTTTTAATTTCTGGATTCAGGTAATGCCCCACTTTTAAAGGTGGCGTTTCGCTGATTTTTTCAGAATACCTTCCTAGTTTTTCTTTAAATAGGATACGCCGAGTTTAGTTGCGAAAACTCGAAAATTGCTGCTAGACAGATTTAAATGTTCGTTTCAGATGAACTCATGCTCCTAACGGTCCGATGTTGCCGACAAACCATCACATCAGTAATTCATTAATTGACTCCAATATGCCGACCTCGGTTTCGGAAAACAATTGCGCCTGCTAGAGCCTTTCCCGACACACACACACAAACCGACACATAAACTACCATGCAGACACATAAGCTATGTCAATAGTGGCCATTTTCGATATCTATTACGTGGGAATGACGAAGATATGTAAAAAAAAAAAATTAAAAATAATTTTCATGGAACTACCTTACTTACTTACTCACTCACTGGCACTATCGAACCCGAAGGTTCATGGCCGCGCGGACATAAGCTCTCCATACATCCCTATCCTGAGCCAATGCTTTCCAATCATTCCCTGTATAATCTACTTCCCTCAAATCATAGTTAATGTTGTTCTCCCACCTCATTCTTGGTCTACCAACTGGGCGTTTTCCCTCTGGCTTTCCTACAAGAAGCTTCCATGCACGTCTTTCATTCCCCATACGTGCAACATGTCCTGCCCATCGCAGTCTACGAGACTTAACTGTTCTTATTATATCTGGCTTCCTATAAAGACCATGTAGTTCATTGTTAAGTAGTCTTCTCCATTCACCTGTTTGTTCATCTCTCTTTGGTCCAAAAATTTTCCTAAGTTCTTTATTCTCATATACTTGTAATCTCCTTTCCTCCCTTAAAGTAAGAGTCCATGTTTCGAACCCATATA
The DNA here is from genome assembly GCA_030220185.1 of Diploptera punctata. Taxonomy (NCBI): domain Eukaryota; kingdom Metazoa; phylum Arthropoda; class Insecta; order Blattodea; family Blaberidae; genus Diploptera; species Diploptera punctata. The sequence continues at coordinate 1,448,076 of JASPKZ010010656.1, forward strand.
ATATAACTGGTAGAATAATAGGTTTATATATTTTCAGTTTAACATTTTTTGAAAGGAGTTGGAAAATCAAGAGTCTCTGCAATTCATAATAGCATGCATTTCCAGAATTGAGCCTATGTTTAATTTCTTTGTGCATCTCATTCCTATTTGTGATTATTGTTCCTAGGTATTTGAATTCAGCCACTTCCTCAAAATTTCCCTCATTTGTCATTAGCTGTCCATTTCCATTATATTCTACGTGTGACCATATATTTAGTTTTATTGATATTTATTTCCAGTCCCAATTTCTTAGTGTTACTCAATAGTGTGTGCGTGTTGGCCTTTAGTATCTCCTCGCTATTGGCCAATAGTAATACCTTGTCAGCATAAACTAACAGCTTATTAATACCATTGAGTTGTAAGCCTTCCTCATTCTCTAAAGATTTAATGGCATGCTCTAGTACAAAATTAAATAGTACAGGAGAAAGTGCATCTCCTTGCTTCAACCCATTCTGGATTTCAAAAGTGTCCGAAAACTGTTTGCCTACATGCACCCTACTCTTTGTGCCATTTAGACACATTCTAAATGGCACAAAGAGTAATTATATAATTATAATAATAATAATAATAATTATTATTATTATTATTATTATTATTATTATTATTACAAAAAATTGTAAAACTTAAGAATCTAAGTAGTTAATAGGAGGAAAGGTAGACTATATAGAGAAAATTAATAATACTGACAAGGAATAGGCCTACTTATATTTTTCGGTCACCTGTTTTCAAATGAGTTGAAACAAAATCTAGATGGATACAGACGATAATATTGACAGGCGTGTGTATGTTTCGTCATGTACACATTGTCCTGACACAGCCCACGGGGAGATGTCAAACCAACCTCATAAACATAACCACCTGCTCATTTTTATATCGGAAACATAGCACGTACCCATAACTTATTTCATGTTATGAAATGATAACCTATTCAATTTACCATTATCATCAATAAATTTAACAAATGTCTCACCTTTGATCATCCAAAGTAGCATTTTAGTTTCAATCAATTACCCTAAGATTTACTCCTTTCAAAAAAACGTTAAACTGAAAATATATAAAACTATTATTCTACCAGTTATATTATATGGGTGCGAAACATGGACTCTTACTTTAAGAGAGGAAAGGAGATTACAAGTATTTGAGAATAAAGTACGTAGGAAAATTTTTGGACCAAAGAGAGATGAACAGACAGGTGAATGGAGAAGACTAATTTACAATGGACTACATGGTCTTTATAGGAAGCCAGATATAATAAGAATAGTTAAGTCTCGTAGACTACGATGGGCAGGACATGTTGCACGTATGGGGAATGAAAGACTGGCATGGAAGCTGCTTCTAGGAAAGCCAGAGGGAAAACGCCCAGTTGGTAGACCAAGAATGAGGTGGGAGAATAACATTAACTATGATTTGAGGGAAGTAGATTATACAGGGAATGAATGGAAAGCATTAGCTCAGGATAGGGATGTATGGAGAGCTTATGCCCCGTGCGGCCATGAACGTACGGGTTCGATAGTGCCAGTGAGTAAGTAAGTAAGTTAGCTATAAGCTAAACGCCTCCAAAAATCCATTTCTTTACATTTTAATTTAGCCTCTTGGGCTAGAGGTCAGCGTTTCTGACTACTGTTCATGAGGTCCCGGGTTAAATACCCGGTCAAATCATAGGAATTTTTCCTTAAAGGGAATTATTCCTGTGGTTGCCTCTGGTGTGGAGTTTAGGTTAAGTTTAGGATTAAGGTCTCTCCTGGCGCACCACTATCATCATCTTCGTCCATCATATCATCGGGGCAGCGTAACTCCGCCTTCTAGGCGCCCCAACTTCAAAAGTGAGTTACAATGATATGAGAGAATGCCAGAAATGTTGAAATGACAACCTGGGGCATTGAATAAAGAAAATTACTCACTGTTCTAGATTTTAATTCCCACGTTTGTGCAACGTATGTCATTGCATTCCTTGTTATTATTAGGCCTACATTAAAAATGTAGGTGCTTTTGTTTTAGAACTAACATTCTGATCCCATTTTAAAACATTTTTTTTTTCAAATGCCCCAGGTTGTCTTTCGACATTCCTGGTTTCTCTCCTGACATGGCGTACTTGTAACCACTTCTGAGGTTGGGGCGCCTGGAAGGCGGGGTTACGTTGACCCGATGATATGATAGGTGATGATGATAGTGCTGCGACAGGAGAGTCCCTAATCCTAAGCTTAATCTAAGACGAATATGAATGATCACGATTGCGATGGCCATATGATTTCGGGGACCGTTTGGGCCTTAAGGTTTTCCTGACATTTGTCTTACAGGTGAGGAAAAACCCCGATAAAAAACCTCATCCAGAAAAACTGTCCCGACCTGCGATCGAACCCGGGCCCGCTGCGTGACAAGGCAGCACGCTACCTCGAGACCACAGCGGTGGATTTTAAAAACATAATTTTTAATTTTGATATTACAGATTTTCCCATAGCCCTATTTACCCTCTCATTAATTTCAGGATAATGACTTCCATCTGCAGTAATCTTTGTCCCCAAATAAGCATATTTGTCACGTGCTTATTTTTTCACTAGCGGGAAAAACGCCCAATTGGTAGACCAAGAATGGGGTGGGAGAAAAATATTAACTATGATTTGAGAGAAGTAGATTATACGGGGAACGTTTAGAAGATATCGGCACAGAATAGGGATGTATGGAGAGCTTATGTTCGCACGGCCATGAACCTACGTTTTCGATAGTACCAGTTAGTTAGTTAGTTTTTTTTTTTTTCCATGTCCGTCTTCTAAAATCATATCGTTTGATTTATTTCGTATTACCATAGGGATAGGCCTACTTCCATTTTTTTAATCCCCATTTTTCATTTTTATGCCTTTTTTCTGAAATATGTAATATGCCCTGAAATATGGATAACTATGGAAAATCTTCCATCATGAAAAAAAATCGTTTTAGGTCATGTGACCTGTGACGGTAAACCTAGCGAAGATCGTCATGATCTTTCCAGCGATGTTTTGGTCTTCCTTGGTCCCTATGTCCAGTTGGAATATAGCCTGTGGAGCATCTGTCTTGATGGTCCAACAATAATCGGCCAGCATATTAGGATTCCATTTGCTGAAATCTCCTGATAAAAGTGTTACCCGTGCTCATTGCTCATCGCTCACTGCGCCAAGATGATAAATGGACGAAAAAAGTTTATTAAAAAAATAATTATTTAAATCCATTAATTGAAATTGAAATTAAAAAAACCGTAGCCGATGGAGGCATTCCGAATACATATTTTAAAACACGATAAAAAATGTATTAAGTACAACTATTGGTAGTCATGATACAACAATCATGTTGACCAGTATAATAGTGTTTCTTTGGTGATCCAGTCTATTAACTCATCAGTGAACGTAAGAAGCGCATTTGGCTTACTATGGAAAATCAAATCTGTCTTAAATCACTCCTAATTTGTAAATATATTTGGAAATTTTAAATATAACTAAAGTAAAAATAACTATTTACTAACTGAAGAAGTAATTCTCTTCATGCCCGATGTTGTAGTAACATTTTGAAGAAGGATTTATGTTAAAAATATATTACTGGTTCAGGTTGGGTTTAATTTTCGGTAGAGCCGGATTCTCTTCTTAGGGTCGGTAATTGGTACACTGCATAGAAAAAAAAAATTAAAAATCACTAAAAACTGTTTCTTGAAGAAATAATTTTACATTTATTCACTTTTTAAAGTTCTCAGCAGATTAAGTAAATGTAGGTGGTAGGCCTATTATTCTTCACCGTCAATTAAAATTAAATTATTTTCTTTTATTGAATCAATTATTATTCTTGTAATAAATATTACATTTTATCAGGAGATCTCTTCTTGCTTCTATCTTTGTTGAAAGTTGTATGCAGAATGACTAGTGTAATTCTTTTATAATTTTAAAGAACATTATTACATCACATGATGTTATTTTTAAATTATATTGGTTAATAGTCCTTTAAATATAAGGTTTAAATTGATTTGTTAAATACCAAAGTTAATTGTTTTAACATCCAATCAGAGTTTAGTTTACTTTCATTTAAGATTATGAAGTTAGGCAGGTGTTCTTATTACAGTTATAACAGAAGGATTTATTATTTTGACAACAATGACTTAAAACAATTTTTAAAAGCATTCTTTACAAAACTGTTATGTAGTACAATTTCTTTAATTATTACTGAGACATTTTTATTCAACAATAACCAACAATGAATTATTTATATGTTTTTATTTATTTAAGTTATATTTAAATATTAAAAGAATTTTAAAATACAAAATTATTAACTTAAACTTTTATATTATTATAATATTAAAATTCTGCTTTATAACATGGACATACTAGCCTGGGTTAGGCCTGAAAGTTTTGTTAGTAATATTTTGAGTCAACCTGTGACGTAATTAAGATTCAAAGCAGATACAAAGTGGAACTGACGGTAGCACAAACGTAAATCTCTCCACAGAACAACTTATTAACGAAAATGACAGAACTCTTACATAACAATCTGGAATGTGAAACTCTTACCAACAAAACAAATTGAAATATCTTCTCCAGCAAGTGTTGGATATCACTTGTTCCATTCCAGCTCCCACTAAATACAAAACTCATCTCTTTGTTTCAGACATTAAAAAAATATTTTTAAAAAACCACCACGATGACTTTCTATTCCAAATGAAGGCGGTTAATCAAACAACTTTCTTTTTTTTCTCTGTTGGAAAAGGATGGTGGTTACTACTAGCGCCAGGCTGTGGCAGCGGGCTGTAAGGAAAGTTATGGTGGGACGTCGGCTGTAAAGTATAGCATATTAATCTTTCCACTGCAGTATTAGTTGCGTTAATTATACACCAAGGCAGTTCTAGCCATATTGAAGGGAGGGAACAAGAAGGAGAACTTTTGGGGGAAGGGCGTCAAGAAGAGAATCGTACACACATAGTCATAATTGCAGAGCCTTCATTAATTCTAGGGCACCAACAAATAGATGTAATAAAGTAAATTAAATTTAAAAATGTTTTATATATATATAACAGAAATTCATTTTAGTCAAGTACGAATAAAAACTTTTTTTTTTGTCTCAGGAAGAAAAATATGTGATTCTGATAATATTTTTTCTCCTGAATTCAAATATGATATCGGTTTTTCTCTATCACGCAAGGTTTCCGAGAGACAGGTATTTATAATTTCAAACACTTTAATATTTTCTACATTCGTAACCACACAATATTCGAACATTGGGACTCACCTAGAAAGTAAGAAATGACGATTTTCTGCTATATTTCGCCTGTGGAGCATCCCTCTTGATGGTCCAACAATAATCGGCCAGCATATTAGGATTCCATTTGCCTTGATATCTATTTTCCATCTCCTGAATTAGATCATTTGGTTTTATTTTACAATGGACAAATAGACGAAAAAACGTTTATTAAAAAATATTATTTAATTCCATTAATTGAAACTGAAATTAAAAAAACTGTGGGTGATGGAGAAATTCTGAATACATATTTGAAAACACAATAAAAAAACTGCATTATGTACAACTATTGGTACTCATGAGACAAAAATCATGTTGACCAGTGTTATTAAATAATAATTTAACTGTAGAAAAATGTCGTTCTTTAGTTAGCCACCTGGGCTACATGTTTTTTTCTTTTCTTATTAGGCTATTTAGGCCTATAGTAGATTCGTGCTGTTATTCCTTTGAGTATACATTCTTCGATTAGTTTGATTTTAACTGTATTTAATTTTATCGTATTATAAGACACTGTTTTGAATATTGTTAAGTTTGACCAGATAATTAATTGTTTAGTATTTTTTTATTTAAATGAACATATGTTTGTCCTGGTGAGTAGAAGAGAAGACCACATGGCCTTAACTCCACGAGACTAAATAAATTTATGTTCTGTCACATCAACTTCCTTTAGCCTTAACATTTTCGGTCTCGGGAACCTCAGCTTAAAGTCCCTTCCCTAGGGCTTGTACCTTGGAATTTTCCATCTTAAAAATCCACCGACCCTGACCGTATATCAACCCGCTACCCTCGGGACTAGAGACAAAAAACATAACCACTAGACCGGCAATGCGATTACTTTACCATTCCATAAATATCATCAAGCTCACCGGTTTTTAATTTCCTCCATTCACCTATCTCTTATCGTAAACACATTTTGAATAAAAAACAAAACAAACAAAAAATGTGCAGTGAAGAGAAAAAAATGAAGAATTGTGTGCAGACACGCAGCATATTGATGGGCGGCTCGTATATCTCCAGAACAGAGATATCCGTGACACAAAAACGAATTATCAAGAGTGTATCAGAACTGCATTAATTTAAATCAACCCCCATATCGCGTCATAAACTACAAAAAAACGGGCCCACTTTAATTTGCAGAAGCATTGACTCCCCACTACCCCACCCCCTAGACCCCAACAGCGGAAATGTCGTAATTCTGTCCAGTAAAACCATTCATAATACCTCGTCTTCCAAACAGAAATGCTATGTCGATAAATTGGACATAAATTGAACGAGGACATCAAAAGAGTGCAGAACGTTCCACGCCAGTAATTTGAGAGCGATCTAAATTCCCTGTGATTTTTATCATGTCAGTAATTAATTAAATGATACTTTAGTTTTTTATGTGATTTACATTTCAAAGGGAAGAGAGAGGGAAAACCACTTGATTAATGAATACAAACGTCGCATAAAATTAAACAGTCTCGTGCTATCAATTAAACAGAGCTGACGGTGATGTCCTGAACATAAACTGTACCATCGCAGTTCACCAAATCAAATTTCGTTAAAAAATCACTGTTGATTTTTTAAAATATTTATAAAAAATGCCACTAGGTTGTCATTTCGAAATTCTGGTATTCTCTTTCGGCATTGAACTCCTGGCGCGACAGGCCTACAAGGCCCTTAGCCTACCAGCCGGCTGCTGGCCTCACATCCACATGTGTCAATCACAGAGGTAGATGATAATCAGCCAGTGTAGGGGTGACATGTGGTCAGCATGTCGAGTCCCCCAGCCGTTATAGCTGGTTCCTCAACCTGGAGCCGCTACTTATTGTAGCTACCCAAATGCATCACGATGCTGGGTGGGCACCGGTCCCATACTGGCCGAAATACCATGAGAAAATTTCTTCCCCCATGGAGACTCGAACCAGCGCAAGTCCCGTAGCTCTGCGCCAAGGCTTGCTGCCTTAACCATTCGGCTACGGCGCGGGACTTTCGGCATTGACGTTATTTTAACCCGCTTTTGAGTTTGGGGCACCTGGAAGGCGGGGTTACGCTGCCCCAGTTATATATGATACCCTCCATGGTGTCTTTAACTTTCGTGCTGGGCTTATAATAATAATAATAATACTTTATTTATTCTGGCAGAGTTAAGGCCATAAGGCCCTCTCTTCCACTCAACCAGCACAAATACAAATAAATATTCGACAAATATAGATATACACTATACTAATTATAAACAGTTAAAGATACAATAAATGTAGCAATGTAAATGTCATGTACAAACAACATTTTATAGGGTAATGACAATAATGATACGATAATAATAATAATAATAATAATAATAATAATAATAATAATAATAATAATAATAATAATAATAATAATATAAATATGATACATTACACGGGAAACACCAATTAATATAGCCTATATATATATATATATATATATATATATATATATATATATCTTACACTGGATAATAATGAAGTCGAGTTTAGAGCAAATATAAATTTAGATTTCTTTTAAAAGTTACCAATGTCCGGCAGCCCCTTATTTCTTGTGGTAGGGAATTCCAGTTGCGAGAAGTGGAGATGGTATATGACATATGGCTTAAATGACCCTGAGAGCTATACTGGAGGTGGCATTGGTGCCGAAACATGCCGGACAGACCGAAGGCGAAAAAAGAGTACCTTGGTCGAAAGAGAGAGATCTATCACCGTAAAAATACAACCATAAAAAAACGCGGACGTGGATTCTGCTATCATCATCGTCGTCATTCCAAAGATTAGGCAATTGCCCGTTCCGACTTCATAATGCATCAGCCTAACGCTTTCTAGGTCTTCCGAAATCACGTCAAGTAATTTCTTGCTACTATGGAGAGCTATTATCGGCGCGGCCATGAAACTATGGGTTCAATAATACCAGTGAGTTAGTTAAATGATATGTGATAGCGTTTATAGATTTTATCGAAGCATTTGATCGAGTTGACAGACAAAAACTTTTAGATATCTTAAACTGATGATGGAACACCAAATCAACTGATCCAAACAATCTTTAATCTGTATAAAAATAACATCATAGCAGTACAAATAGGAACAGAATTGTCAGATTGGAAACATACAAATTGCGGAGTCAGACAAGGATGCCCTCTATCACCACTTCTATTTAATGTATACATTAATGCTATCATCAGACACTGGAGATTGACAGTTCATGGTAATATTCCTCTCTCAAGACACACAATTTTAGACACACTCTTATATGCAGATGATCAGGCTCTTTTCGGCAATAATGAAGATGAATTACAATATTCCACTCATCATCTTAATATACCATATGCTCAACGATTTAAACATGGAAATATCAACAACAAAATCTAAAGGTATGGCCTTTCAAGGGAAATTCCCAGTAAGAAGTAAAATTTGTATTCAGAATTCAATATTAGAGCAAGTTAATTCATTTAAATACTTAGGATATAATCTAACTTATAATGAGGAATGTGATATATCCTTTAAAATACAAAACTATAAAAAAGCTTTAAGAATTATCAACCAAGTTTTTAAACCATGAAAAGTGCAGAGACACACAAGAATGAAAATCTATAAAATTCTCGCTAGACCCATAATCTATTATGGCAGTGAAGCTTGGATCATCAGAACTCAGGATGATCGTCATATTACAACCACGGAGATGAAATTTCTGCGACGAACTGCAGGTTATAGCCTTCTAGACCATCAAAGAAATTCAACAATAGCCAGAGAGTTAAACATCGTACCTATATCTGAATATCTCCAAGAATATAGAAACAATTGGCTAGCCCATATTCAGCGCATGGATCGTCACAGAATACCAAAACAAATTCTTCACTACATTCCTCGAGGCAGAAGATCTGTGGGTCGATCTTTTCGGAGATGGCGGGAGACCGTAACGGGCCACTGGGCCTAATACTTGAAAGGACGATGATGATGATGATACGTGATAGGTGATTAAGATGGTAAAGATGTACCATCTGGGAGGTGAACATGATTTTGATAATGATAGTCGGATGATGTTCGGGGACCGTTTGGGCCTTAAAGTTTCCAAACATTTGTCTTCCAGCCGATGAAAAAAAAATTAAAAGAAAACATCACCCAGGAAACTTGTACTAACCGGGGATCTAACCCGGGTCAGCTGCGTGCGAGGCAGCGAGAATAACAAACCCAAAGGTAAGCATATCTTTCAAGAAAAGTATAGATTAAATGGAATGTTACCCAATGTGTTTTTTACGCTACTCCGAGACAACAACGTCATATTCGTAATAAATAAATAACCTAAATAAAATAGTTGAGGAAGTGGCTGAATTCAAATACCTAGGAACAATAATCACAAATAGGAATGAGATGCACAAAGAAATTAAACATAGGCTCAATTCTGGAAATGCGTGCTATTATGCATTGCAGAGACTCTTGATGTCCCAACTCATTTCAAAAAACGTTAAACTGAAAATATATAAAACTATTATTCTACCAGTTATATTATATGGGTGCGAAACATGGACTCTCACTTTAAGAGAGGAAAGAAGATTACAACTATTTGAGAATAAAGTACTTATGAAAATTTTTGGACCAAAGAGAGATGAACAGACAGATAAATGGAGAAGACTACATAACAATGAACTACATGGTCTTTATAGGAAGTCAGATATAATAAGAACAGTTAAGTCTCGTAGACTGCGATGGGAAGGACATGTTGCACGTATGGGGAATGGGAGACCTGCATGGAAGCTTCTTGCAGGAAAGCCAGAGGGAAAACGCCCAGTTGGTAGACCAAGAATGAGGTGGGAGAATAACATTAACTACGATTTGAGGGAAGTAGATTATACAGGGAATGATTGGAAAACATTAGCTCAGGATAGGGATGTGTGGAGAGCTTATGTCCGTGCGGCCATGAACCTACGGGTTCGATAGTGCCAGTGAGTAAGTAAGTAAGTAAGTAAGTAAGTAAATAAAATAGGCTAATATTAAATTTTAGTTCAGTTTTATTGATATTTCTAGTTTGAACATTTTTTTTTGAAATGCCTCAAAACTATACTGTCTAAGGTTAAAAGGGAATTCCTACAAAATTTAAATTTGAACAGTCTTCTTGTCAAAGCAAACATAGTCAATAGGCTACATTTTAACACACGATAAGTTTATTTTTAATGTAAAAATCATTAGACATAGCCTATATTGGATCTTGATTAAGATCATATTTATAGCATACTAGCTAATACCCGGCATGCGCTTGCCACACCTAAATAAAATCTGTGTTTTTGCTTTTAGTTGAATAAGTAAAAGAAAAAATAAATATAAATTTATATCGTTATTATTTTTAGGCACCCCGTGCTGATTACCCGGCGTTCCCCGGGAAACTACGCATCCCAATGTAGCTACTTGGCATAAATGAGCTGAAAGACAAAATTCATTCCAGTTATCCATAATAGAATACTCGCCGTGCGCTGCTATGCTTGCCCGGGAATCTACTTATCCCGATCTTCTTGGCATCAAAGAAAGACAAAAATGGTTATTGTGAGTGATCCTTAAAATATAAACATATGATGTCGCGGACTTTTCTGTAGAGTTTTTTTTAAGGTATTCAATTCTGTATACAACAATTTTGTATGTTTGTTATGGTTTAGGCAGCGTAAGCCATTTAATATTACAAAATACTATATTGTTTTCACGTTTTTTTATTACAGAAGATGATTTCTAAGGGTGAAGGGCTTGAGCATTAAAACTCTCTTATAACCTTCCCGCGAAAATCGTGAACATTTTGCAAAAAGCCCCATGGCAATCGGATCAATGGTATGGCAACATATGCTTGCCCGGGAATTTACTTATCCCGATCTACTTGGCAAATAAAAGACAAAAATGGCTATTGTGTGTTATCTGTAAAAGATAAACATATGCTGTCGCGGACATTTTTGTCGAATTTTTCAGGTATTCAATTCTGTGTAAATTAATGTTGTGTATTTCTTATGGTTTAGGCAGCGTAATCCATTTAAGAGTAAAAAAAGGACTTTTTCACGTTTTTCACTACAAAGGGTGTTTTTTTAAGGGTGTAGGAGTTGAGTATCTCAACTGTCTTATAGCCTATGTTCAACCCGGGAATCTCCTGAACATTTTGCAAAAAACCCCATCACAATCGGATCAACGGTATGGCCGCGCATAAACTATGAACAAACATTCAATGTTATATAGGCCTATTAGAAGATTATTTTCTTCCCAGGCGGCTCCGTGGCGCAAACGATAAGACGCTCGTCTCTCACTGCTGGGGTATCGAGATCGAGTCTCGGTCACTCCATGTAGGTTTCGTGGTAAACGAAACGGAGCTGGGGCAGGTTTTCTTCAGTTTTCTCCCGCCACAATTTCATCCCATTTCTCCATTCTCAACTTATTCATTTCGTTCATGTGCCCCTCTGATGGTGCGTCAGGCCTGGTCGGCCAGCATCCTTATCATTCACAGATCTCTATATAGCTAAGGGGATTCATCTCATCTCATACCTTGACCCGACCAAGTTGAGGTCTTATTCTTCTTCTTCCGAGTGCAGTATTGGGTGATGATGCCCGTTCTGCGACTACAAAAACAGTGAAGAGGGGCTGCACCTCTTTTTATCAACAGGGGGGTCGATATGATTATTCTAGAAATTATTGAATTATAAAATGAAAATAATCTTTCAGTAATAGATTTTGAGATCACCACAAAAAAAAGGATTGATGAGGCCAATGCTTGGATTAAGAAATATTTTAGGGAGGCCTAACTGATCTTTCCATCGGTTGAAGGGTCTTCCGAGGTCTCCTTTGCCTTTAGGGTTGAGGTGGTAAATCATCTTTGGTAAACGGGAATTTGACATTCTCTGGACGTGTTGGAACTATTTAATCTGATAATTTTGTATATGTTCAACCATTTCCCTACTATTCCACTGCATTCTTATCTCATCACTTTTCATTCTATCCCTTAATGTTACTCCAGTTAGTGATCGGAGGAATCTCATTTGTGAACTATTAATGCGGGATTTATCTTTTGCTCGAAGTGTCCAGCATTCACTTCCGTATAGTTGAGGTTATTATTATTTTATTTGTATTATTATTATTTAATTCCCTCCCCAAGTGTAAAATTTTTAATTTGTCAAAAGTTCCCTTTTCAAAATCAAACTGTTCTTATACTTCAAATATGTTAGAGGCCTATAGGGTCTATTTCTAAAGTTCGGAGCATGTGTACGTCATTATTGAAATATCCGCCTTAATTCTATCGATAAACAATTAGTCTGGTAAGGATGGCACCTCTAAGTCTTGAACTCATGTCTGTGACATGAAAAGAAGCAGGAACAGCATGCGGTAGTTAGGGAACAGGCGGTACATGTTCCTGCCGCCATTACTCTACGATGTGTGTTGTCAACCAGGCGTATAATACAAATGTGACGCGAGAATGAATGGACGTTTACACCCTAGCCTAGTGGCGATCATTCTTTCCCGGGACCAAATCATCATGAATTTATTCATACCAGTATTTCCTGATCCGTAAACAACGCCTTATTAAGAGAACCCGCGTATTTTACCTCCATTGCATATTATTTATTCTGAATATTCTAACTGAAACAGTGTTTCTCAACAATGATCCGCATACCACATCAATTATATAGAAATTAGCCATAGTATTTTTTTCAGAAATGAATATAAATTGCATGGCGAGACATGCCTAGGAGGCCCGAAATGTTATAGGCTAGATGCTTTTCTCAACCTGGAGCCGCTATTTATTACTGCTACCCAAATTCCTCTTGATTCTGGGCAGGCACCGGTCTCATACTGGACGAAAGTCCATGAGAAAATTTCTTCCCCATGGAGACTCCAACCAACGCAAGTTACGTAGCTCTGAGCTAAGGTATATTGCCTTAAACACTCGCATAAATTAATAATAATAGTAATAATAATAATAATAATAATAATAATAATAATAATAATAATACAGATAATGGAATTCTACGAAAACAGAAGTAAAGCTCCAGTGGATACTATGAAGTGGATAGATGAAGTCAAAAAGGGCTTAAAATTGGCAGGAATTACTAAAGAAGATATCCCAAACAGAGATATATTTAGAATTAAGGTGAATAAGTGGCAAGTTGACCAAGAGGACAAACCGAAGAAAAAAACTGGAACAACTTGGACAGATGATAGAAAACAAGCTCATAGCAAAAGAATGAAAGAAATTTGGGCTCAAAGGAAACGCCTCTAAGTACTTTGCGTAGTCCTACATGGGCTCATCCGCAATCAAAAAAAAATAGGCTAATAATCTTCTTCTTGTAAGCCCATGTTTCCCTTAAGAGAGATTTAAGCGCTCTCCCCCTACAGGGAAGAATTTTAACCATCCTAATTTAGTTACACTTGTTTTCGTATAGATGTCACATGAGTGGTCCGTGGTCAGCGTTCCGCCTCATACTGACATCTAGGAAACCAAGGTAGTACTAGGACGGGAAAATTCGTTAATTTTGCTTAGAGGCCTTTTTATTCAGGCTTAAGGATCTTTTACGAGTTTTACGAGCCTCAAAATCTTCAGACTCGGGACCCACGGCTTAATGTTCCTCCCGGAGGACTTGCTCCTTGGATTTTTCCATCCTAAATAATCCATCGACCCCGGCCGGGTTTGCACCCGCGACCCTCGGGACCAGAGGCAAAGAGCATAACCATTAGTCCACCGTGGCCGATGATGATAATAATAATAATAATAATAATAATAATAATAATAATAATAATAATAATAATAATAATAATAATAATGCTTGATTTTAGCTGACAGAGTTAAGACCATAAGGCCTTCTCTTCCACTCAACCAGCGAATAGTAGAATTATACAAAAATTACATATTACAATTTTAAGATAGGGCCTATTATTAAAATAGGCCTACAGACTAAACAAAATACAGTGATCATGTGATCTAATACTAGCTAATACTAACAAAAACATGGAATATAATAAAATTAAAATGATATAAAATAAAGTAAGTAGCTTCCTAGGTGATTATTTATAGAATGTTTTATATAGGCCTAGTTGTCATGCAATTGTTTTCATTGTGTCCTAGAAGCCATACAATTCACCAAACCTATTGTAAGCAGCCTTTGACAGATTGGAATGGCTGGGGCGTGTGATGATGATGCCATATAGAACAGTTAGATTTTATAAACACAGCCAGAAGTAAGGTGACAAAGAGGAAGGCCTAGATTAAGATGGATGGATGGATGACGAATATTAAGTCAGAAATTTATGAGTGATAAGTAGAATCCGGATGTTAGACACTTAAAAAGTTCAAAATAGGCAGGAAAAAGATACTAAAATCATTAATATAGGCACTAAAAATCAAAATAGGCTCTTACAAAAAATGGACTATAACATAGGCCTACAATTTTACAGCCTTTCCTAAAGATAGTAAATATATGCTATCAATAGCATACGAAGATATCAGAAATTATTTTGGAACTTGTTTTGCCTTTTTTTACAAAGAGCATAATCGGCCGCGGTGGACTAGTGGTTATGCTCCTTGCCTCTGGTCCCGTTGGTCGCGGGTTCAAACCCAGCCGGGGTCGATGGATTTTTTAGGACGGAAAAATCCAAGGAGCAAGTCCTCCGGAAGGGACTTTAAACCGTGGGACCCGAGTTTGAATATTTTCAGGCTCATAAAAGATCCTTAAGCCTTAATGAAAGGCCTTTAAGCAAAATTTACCGAATATTCCCGTCCTAGTACTATCTTGGGTTCCTAGCTGTCAGTATGAGGCGGAACGCTGACCACGGACCACTCAAATGACATCTATACGAAAACAAGTGTAACTAAATTAGCATGGTTCAAATTCTTCCCTATAGGGGGAGTGCGCCTAAATCGCTGTTAAGGGAAACATGGGCTGACAAGTTACAAAGAGCATATTTATGTTTTGCAGTGTGTAGGCCTACGTGCTGCGAAACATGGCACTTCTTCGCGCAATTCACTGCAATTTTACACACTTTGCAAAACAATGTCACTTCAGAATATTTCGACATCAAATTCTTTCACGAAATTGGTCAATTTGTCTTTTACTGTTGTCCGTTGTTTAGGCATCGTGAAACAACTATTCTAAAGGTATAGGCCTATAAAAAAGCGACATACACTTGTCGCACAACTTTGTCTTCGAAACACCTGTCTGTGAACGAGGACTACAGACTGAATTCAATGTTATCAATATCAAAAATAATAGGCTATTTTCAGTCAATTAAATGTTTCTATGCAATGATATGAGTCATGAAGTTTGTCTGTTTATTAATTAAATAAAAATAAAACGTAGTTTTATTTGATTTTCATATTTATTATATAATTCAGTGACAGCTGTTTCGGTACACTGTACCTTCTTCAGACATGTTAACAAATTATGAATTGTGTTCCAACTGATCAAAGCAAAAATACAACAATATTTATTTAAATTTTTTAATTTAACAAAGGGGATTCATTCAAATCAAGTTGAGAATTTAACAGTTTTTTACTACTTTTAAATTTATTAATTTCTACTGCCTCCAAAAGATCTAAAAATTTTGAAATTTTACATATTTGTGATAAGGGTAAGAAGTTAGATCTTTTGGAGGCTGTAGAAATTAATAAATTTAAAAGTAGTAAAAAACTGTTAAATTCTCAATTTAAATTTAAAAGTAGTAACAAACTGTTAAATTCTCAACTTGATTTGAATGAATCCCCTTTGTTAAATCAAAAAATTTAAATAAATATTGTTGTATTTTTGCTTTGATCAGTTGGAACACAATTCAAAATTTGTTAACATGTCTGAAGAAGGTACAGTGTACCGAAACAGCTGTCACTGAATTATATAATAAATATGAAAATCAAATAAAACTACGTTTTATTTTTATTCAATTAATAAATATGGATTTTCATCAAGTAAACACCAACTCAACTGATTATTTGTCTGTTTAATTTAATTTCATTGAAATACTAAGTTAATTTCGAAAAAAAATGGCTGATAGGAATTTATAGGCATTGTAAGCTGAAATAGGCATTTATAGGCAAAACTAACTTTAACTTAATGGAAAACAACTGTAGGGTTAATATTTAATTTTAGGAAGTGATATTTTAAGGTTACTTTAATTAAATTATTTTCAGTCTGATCATCTTACCTCAACATTAATATTGATGTAAGATGTTCAACTGAAAATAATGTAACTCTAGGGTTGTCGGTATGAACTTATGTGAAGTCACTTTTACAACTATTTACTTACTTACTCACTGGCACTATCGAAGCCGTATGTTCATGGCCGCGCGGACATAAGCTCTCCATACATCCCTATCCTGAGCTATTGCTTTCCAATCGTTCCCTGTATAATCTACTTCCCTCAAATCATAGTATGTTGTTCTCCCACCTCATTCTTGGTCTACCAACTGGGCGTTTTCCCTCTGGTTTTCATACAAGAAGCTTCCATGCACGTCTTTCATGTCCTGCCCATCGTAGTCTACGAGACTTAACTGTTTTCATTATATCTGACTTCCTATAAAGATCATGTAGTTCATTGTTATGTAGTCTTCTCCATTCACCTGCCTGTTCATCTCTCGTTGGTCCAAAATTTTTCCTAAGAACTTTATTCTCAAAAACTCGTAATCTCCTTTCATCCCTTAAAGTAAGAGTCCGTGTTTCGATCAGGATAGGGATGTATGAAGAGCCAATGTACGCGGCCACGAACCTACGGGTTCGATAGTGCCAGTGAGTTAGTTAGTTTCGATTTCCTCCAGTAGGCCTCGTTGGAATGTTTTCTCTATGTAATATTGTGAGGGTGTTATCATAAGTAATGCCACGAGTGATTTCCAAATTATCGATAAATTCACGACTCACGAAGTGAGGAGTGAATTTATCTAGAGAATTTGGAAATCAAGAGTGGCATTTGTTAGGACTATTTAACGAATAAAATTAAGCTGTTTACTCACAAATCATTATTTAACTATAGTTATTTTAAAATATTTATATATTTAATGTAAACGGCGATGTTTGAAAACAAATGAGAAACGATAGGTACGCTTCTACTGCTTCTTTTGTTTATCACTGCAACCAGATCATACTATTTATTGCCAAAGGAACGCAATATTGTAAGGAGGAGCTTTCTTTAATATGGTAATTATAACACTGATAAATATTTGGTGAAACACGACTCTGATTGGTTGTAAAATAGAAATCATTGAAATGTGATTGGTCATTGACTCCCATTTGGGGCATGAGTTAAATAGTCGATGTTGTGCATATGGTGTCCAGCCTGAATTAGGCCTACATGTTTTGCGTAGCTTATAGCAAGGCCTATATCACTTCGAAATTATCTGATATAGGCCCTAATACCAGTACCAATACAGCCTACAAGCAGAAGATGGAACATATGTTCCGAAAGGCCTTCTTGACATTTTACATTATAAAATTGAGGACAACAGAGATCGTAAGTACCAATTATCATCATCATCATAGTACATTCACGAATTTAGGCCATTTGTTGACCTGTTTCAACGTCAAGAGAAACATCATCCAGAAGTCTTTTGAGTGGACGCCTGGTCTTCTTCCTGCAGGTTGATATCTTAACATTTGTTTGGGTATTCTGTGATCTTCCATTCGATGAACATGTTGCATCCATCTTGACTTATAGCCTAATCAGAAATTTTGTTTTCTAAAGATTCTTCTAAGATGTCTTCATTTTTTTTGTGATCTAGTAGTGTGTATCCTGCAGTCCTCCGAAGATATCTCATTTCAGCAGATCTAAGTCTCTGTATATCCTTCTGTTTCAACGTCCATACTTCGCTACCATACAAAAGAGTTGGAAGAGCCAGTGTTTTATGCACTTTCAGTCTTGAATGCTTTTGGACTAACTCTGGCTAAGTACCAATTATATATTTTTTAACTTCTCTGCTATAACCCAACAGTATCTATCAACTATAAGAAAATTATTGAGAGTAGAATATGACTCGGCTGGAGTACGCAGTGCTCAATTTGTCGGAAACAGTAACAAACATAACATAATTAAACCAATTACATGAAAAAAAGTTTACATTTCATGGAAATTAAAGTCGTGTTGAGAGCCGAGCTTTATGATCCAATTTATATGCAAAACGAAATGATTAAACAATGCGGGGGCGTGTTAATTCGGTGCAGCTATAGCCAGTTGATGCACCCGGTACTCACTCTCTGTAATGTATGAGAGCCAAATAAAAAAAATCGAATTTGAAAAAAAAGAAATGAAAATGATAAACAGTTCGACTAGTTAGAAGCCCCACCTCCAAAATAACCTGTTCCCAAAGTCACACGCATGCGCGCCTACTTAGTTCAGTTCGAGGTTAATATACATGATGAATACATAATTCTAGTAACATTTTTTTTTTCTCTCAAACTTTTTTTGACAGTAGAGGAAGTTGTCACGGTTGGAACGGGTTATAAATTAAAGCACACTCAAGTAGCCTCAAATATAAAACACGTAAATTCAAAACTGTGAAATAAGGGGTTTATTTATTGATTTTCATAGCAATTTTACTGTCAAATGTTTTAAAGTTAATATATGACGTGGTTTAAATAACCAAAATTTGCTTTGAATTGACCAATGAAATGCTGTCTGACAATTCAGCAGTCAGGTAGCAACAATCATTATGTAGGCCTACTACGGAATATGCTAAAATTAAATACAAAATTCCTTGCAATAATGACATGTCAAAATGTACGATTTTTCTTTGTAAAAATACATAAACCAACTTTAAAGTAATGGAATCGGTAATATCAATGCTAAATTGAGTTTTGTGGGATAAGAACATAAGAATAGATACCAAATTACAAATTTATAGGCCTAAATCCACTAGAAGTCCCGGCCACGCGTTGCTGTGGCTAAGGTATTCGTTAAAAACTTTAATTAAGTTGCTGTCTTTCAGCCAGATTACTTGAAAATAATACTTACACACGAAATTAATAATATTGAAAATAAAATAAACACTGAACACACTTAAATTATGAAATAATCAATAGGCCTATTTGTAATTAAATTGAAATTCGTGGTTGCAACAAAAGCACAGGCATCTGGATCTCTCTTTGTTAAATAATAAACCAATTACCTTACACCGCCATCTGTTAGAATCGTATGGAACTCACAGATAATTACACTGCCATCTGTTAGAATCGTATGGAACTCGAAGATAATTACACTGCCATCTGTTAGAATCGTATGGAACTCACAGATAATTATAACTCTTTGTTAAATAATAAACAAATAATCTGTAATAAAAAAGTAATGCGACTATAAATTTAGTTATAAACTACCCTAAGTCTCAAGTTGGATCGAACTGCACACAGTTTGCAAAATTTTATTAAAATCGGTTCAGTAGTTTAGGATTCCATCAGGGACAAACGACGTGACACGAAATTTTTATGTATTAAGGTAATTGGAAGAAGGAATTCAAATAAAGCAAGTGAAACAAACTAAATATTTGGCAATAATTATGGATAACATTGAAGGTATAGGCAAAAAGAACAAAGCATAGAATTGAATTGAGTAGCAAAATAATATCATCGTTAAATTCCATATGGTGGGATAAGCATATTTGGAAAGACAACAACAAAATATATTGGTAACACACTGGTGGAATCTGTTGCAAATATGGAAGTGACCTATGGACAATTAATAAGTACTACAAGAATAGACTAGGCCTAATACATCTAGAAATGTATTATTTACACAGAAGTGTCAGAAAATCACAATTAGAACATGTCACAAATAAGGAAATTAGAAATATAATGAAAGCAGAAAAAAAAACATAATTGAAAGAATTGAGGAAAAGGAATTAAAATGGTTTGGACATATTCTAAGATTGGAAGAAGAGCGATGGCCGAAAAAACTATATTAATGGCAATCGACCAGAAAGATGAAAAAAGGGAGACCAAAGTTAACATGGAAGGGAAGCATGAGGACAGTAATGCAAGCTAGAGGTTCAAGCATTGAAGATGCCCAAGATCGTAGGCTTTGGAGGTTTGGCACGGGAAGACGGCAGCAGCTGTAAAAACCCGAGGATGGATAGATAAATTTGCAGGTGAGGTAAAACTCCGAAAAAAAAAACCTCACCCAGGCGCCTGTCCCAACCGGGAATGGAACCCGGGCCCGCTGCGTGATAAGGCTGTACGCTACCTCGAGACCTCAGCGATGGGCAATATTATTATTAATAATAATAATAATAATAATAATTATTATTATTATTAT
Organism: Diploptera punctata; assembly: GCA_030220185.1. Classification (NCBI taxonomy): domain Eukaryota; kingdom Metazoa; phylum Arthropoda; class Insecta; order Blattodea; family Blaberidae; genus Diploptera; species Diploptera punctata. Next base: position 1,468,601 of record JASPKZ010010656.1, read on the forward strand.
TATAATGCCCTTTATCACCTTCTCTTTTTAATTTATATATAGATGAAGTTATAGGCCTATGTTACAAGTGGCAGATTGATTTAGGCCTAAATAAACATTTTAAAATAAATGATAAACTGTTGGATACAATATTATTTGCTGATGATCAAATAGTGATTTCCAGTTCAGAAGATGATCTACAAAGAGCTATTTTTAATTTGGAAAAAATAAGTGTCAATTACAATTTAAAAATTTCAAAGAATAAAACTAAAATTTTAGCATTTAAAACAAAAACAGTAATTGATAGCCTAATAAAATTTTAGAGCAGGTGAACAGTTTTAAATATCTAGGTTTCAATTTATCATGTGTTAAAATTGAAGATATTAATGACAAAATAAATGAATTTAATCTGTGTGACACTATTAAAAGAACCCTTAAAAACACAAGAAAATAAACAAAAATTAAATTTTATAAAGTAATGGCTGTTTCTGTATTGATCTATGGATCAGAATGTTGGACGATCACTAAAAGACAAGAACAAAGATTGGAAGCAGCTGAGATGCGATGTATAAGAAATATAGCAGGATATATTTTGCTGGATAAGAAAAGAAATGACGATACAAGAAAGGAACTAAATATTTTCAAACTTACAGACCGAATAATTAAATATAGGAACGACTGGAAAGAACATATTGATAGAATGCCAGGAGAAAGATTTCCAAAATTATTGCTAAATTATAAACAGCACGGATGGAGAAATGTTGGACGCCCACACAGAAGATGGTCTGAACAATTTTAACAATTCTAGCTTTCATGAAACCGGAACGAGCCAACAGGCTTAATCCCTGGATGATGATGATGTTTATAAAAAGAGGTATAATATAAGGAGATAAGTCTGGATGCATTGTAATGGGAACATAGAGAAAAATGGAGAAAGAAGATAAAAAATTTAGAACGCTTTGGACACAATCCTATTTGTAGCCTAATTATTGTTCCTAGGGTTTTGAAATCAGCCACTGCTTCATAACTTTCCTCATTTGTCAATAACTGCTAATTTCCATTAAGGCCTATTTCATTTTATTGATGTTCACTTCCAGCCCCAATTTCTTAGTGTTATTCAATGCACTGTGCGTGTTGGTTCTTAGTATCTCCTCGCTTCGCCTAATAATACAACACAATCATGTCTACATTATTTAAATCCAGATTAACTGACATCTTAAGTTCGACACAATGAAAACTTTAACTGCATAACAACTATATAGGCCCTATAGCATTCTATAAATAATCATCTAGGAAGCTACTAACTTTATTTTATATAATTTTAATTCCATTATATTCCATAGTTTTGTTAGTATTAGCTAGTATTAGATCACATCATCATTGTATTTTGTTTAGTCTGTATTTTAATATCTTAAAATTGTAATATGCAAGTAATTTTTATATAATTCTAGTATACCAGTGTAAGATTATATATATATATATATATATATATATATATATATATATATATATATTAATTGGTGTTTCCCGTATAATTTATCATATTTATATTATTATTATTATTATTATTATTATTATTATTATTATCGTATCATTATTGTTATTACCCTATAAAATGTTGTTTGTATATGACATTTACATTGCTACATTTATTATATCTTTAACTGTTTATAATTAGTACAGTGTATATCTATATTTGTCGAATATTTATTTGTATTTGTGCTGGTTGAGTGGAAGAGAGGGCCTTATGGCCTTAACTCTGCCAGAATAAATAAAGTATTATTATTATTATTATTATTATTCGCTGGTTGAGTGGAAGAGAAGGTATTATAGCCTTAACTCTGCCAGCTAAAATAAAGCAATATTATTATTATTATTATTATTATTATTATTATTATTATTATTATTATTATTATTATTATTATTATCAGTGAAGCTAAGAGGGAATGGGAAATAGAAGAAGATATATGGATGAACAGACAAGAATGGAAAAATGTGTTGAAACAAATGTGTAGTTAACTGTGAACATGGGTACCGGAAAAATGTATATTCATTGTAAAAGCCGGAATAATAAAAAAACATTGTTATTATTATTATTATTATTATTATTATTATTATTATTATTATTATTATTATTATATTATTAATTTTATCTCTTTTTTCATCTTGTTTGAACCAATATTTTTTGTTTGTTTTCATTCTAGATCCTTATAGGCACAAGATACAAAGAAAGCTGTAAGAACATTGTGTTATAGATTATGTAAAACAAGCCAAATTTGCAAGAAGAATAATGCATTTGAGAAAGAAATTTTTGCATAACTAGGTGTTTGGAGGGAATTCCACTCTCTACCTCCATATCTTAAATATAAGAGATATATAGATATATATTCACGTGTGGCACGTATTAAATTATGGCTTAGCTCAAAGAGATATTTATCAGTTGCAAGACGCTCTTAAGGTCTGTGTTATATTACGTTTCGTTAATAAATCACACAGTTGGTACAGTCACTGCAACTTAAAGTAACTCAAGAATATGGCGATTTAAACCGTTACGAAAAACTGAAATATTGCTCCTGCAGAATAAAATGAACAATAGCTAGACATCTAAATATCAGCTCAGAAACAATTATTCATTAAAATATCTATTTCGTATTGTAAAATAATTTCTTCTTAATTCCTACACTATTAGTTACCTGGAGTCCAGCATTGAGAAATATCTTCTTATAACAATATTGACATTAGAATTTAGAATAGATTTATTTAGCCTGGTGGAGTTAAGGCCATGTGGCCTCTTCCACTCACCAAGCCAAACATATGTTACATATAAATACAAAAAAAAAACAATAATAGTCTTACTGAACAATTAATTATGTCAAATTGAATAATAATCTGTCAAATTGAATAATAATGAAAATAATGTCTAATAATACAATGAAATTAAATACAATTAAAATTAAATTAATTATAGAATTTTTTTATTATTGATTGGACGGGAATTATAATGTATATAGAGAAGGATTTGCGTTTAGATCGGTACTTGCGCAGGTAGCTCAGTTGGTAGAGCACTTGGTCTAGAGAACCAAGGGTCCCGGGTTCAAGTCCCGGTCTGAGCGTATAATTTTTCTCTTCAAATAATTATAGAATGAATACAGAAAGGAATAACAGCTCGAATCTACTATACATAAAAAGAAAATACAGAAAAAAATACAAAGAAAGTAATAAACTACAATGAATTAATCTACGCTTTTTATACAAGGCATTAGGTAAATATATTAACAAATCTTACATTTATTTTTATTAAATAATGAAAAAACACATTAATTTTTAAAGTAATATTAGTGAGTTGTTTCTGTTAATGATCTTATATTTAATTTGTTTCTGAAAGATGGTAAAGTTTGGCAGTCTCCGACATAGGGTGGAAGGGAATTTCATGCTCTAGCAAGAGAAATTGAAAAATATTTCGAAAAATAGGTAGTGTGATGAGGAGGGATATAAAGGACACTGCGCTCAAAGGATTGGGTATCTAATTTATGTGTATCGGTTACAAGATAACAGTTGATAATAATCCCTCTCCACAAAACTTCGTCTTATTCTGCTTCTTTCACTGTAGTCTCTGTCCGCTCCTGGAATTTCCTCCTCCAGTTATTGGAAGTTTCCACACACTTGGTACTTTTAAGTCACAATTATACTGTTCGGCCTACTTGTTTTTAATTTTTTTTTTCTCCAGAACTATTTATGTCATTAATAGTATTTTTTTCATTTTTCTATCTTATACAATTTATATTTAATTTTTTTAATCTCTACTAAAGCAAAAGTATTACAAATAATAATCATATTGTAGATATACCATGTAATACATTTTTATTATAGTCTAATATAGATGCAATTTTTTTCTAACCTGATTTAGTAGTAGACAAGGTCTTGAATCTGCCAGGTAAAATAAAATAATAATAATAATAATAATAATAATAATAATAATAATAATAATAATAATAATAATAATAATAATAATATTATTATTATTATTATTATTATTATTATTATTATTATAAAAAAACAAATGCTTGGAACATGGATCCTTAGTTTAAGAGACGAATGAAGATTACGAGTATTTGAGAATAAAAATCTTAGGAAAATTATTGGTCCAAAAAGAGATGAGCAGACAGGTGGATGGAGAAACCTTCCTAATAGTGAGCTACATGATAGGTTTTGTAGCCTATAGGAAGCCAGATAAAATAGGAACAGTTAAGTCTCATAGACTGCGATTGGCACGACATGTGACACGTAAGGGGGGATAAAAGAGTTGCATGGAAGCTTCTTGTAGGAAAACCAGAGGGAAAACGTCCAGTTGGTAGACCAAAAATGAGGTGGGAGAATAACATCCATGATTTGAGGTAAGTAGATTATATACAGGGATGATTGGAAAACAAGCTCAGGTTAGGAATGCATGGAGAGCTCATGTCCGAGCGGCCATGAAACTACGGGTTCAATAGAGTCAGTGAGTTAGTTAATTATGTATAGCAACTCATTCAATATAAGATTCTTGACGAAATTTAAGATATAGAACCTATATCTATATTTGGCCGTGAATTAATTAGATTGTCTTGAAAGTAATAATGGTTTTTAATGTAACTTAATGCTTGTCTGGAAAAATTTTGAAGGTGTGATTCATAAGCTCTCCATACATCCCTATCCTTACGTTTTCCAATCATTCCCTGTATAACCTACTTCCCTCAAATCATCGTTAATGTTATTCTCCCACCTCATTCTCGGTGTAGTATGAATGAAATTTAATTAAGCTCATTTCAATCTAAGATAAAATGTTACTTTTTCCCTTATTGGCAGTGTTCATATAGTGTCATAAATTTAAAGAAAGAGAGAAATAGCAACGAGTCTACAATCATTCATCATTTAAAAATAGATATATACCATTTTAATTAATATCAAACTTGATATCCGTGATTACTGTTTATGTCCTTTAAGCACAAACTGATTGCATTATAACAAACGGCTCGTTGGTTATCAGATTCTATAATACGTTTTCTGGATGATAGATACAAGGTTCATCAGATAAAAATTCTTGAACGCAGGCGGCGACGAAACCAATTATTAGCCAGCAAGAGTTTTACCAAACTGTTATTATAACGTTATTATAGTCCACTTATTTAACAAGTGTTTCCGTCCTAAAAAGTGAGGGGAGAGGATGCTATCTTTTTGATACAGAAACATCAAAACTTTGAGCGGAAAATTTTCTTGAAATACAAGAAGCTGTCTGGATTCACAATTTCCTTTCTCTTAGTAGCTAACAATTGATGGGTGGGCTATTGAAACCTCTTCGAGTACAAACAACACAGATTTTAGTGTTTGTAGTAAACAATAATGGCCATTTTGGAACGGAAAACACCAATTCAACCAACTTGTTAGAACTAATGGGGATTCATAATTGAATATTAAATGGAAAACTTATTAACAATTTAGCGATGATCACATGATGTGTTTTTATGGCACATAATTTCGTATAGTTGTATATCTATTTTATGTTTGATATAAAATAATTACCTGCTTAAAACATTGCTTTATTTAAGTATATCATCCTTAATTTTTAAATACATTTATTAAACAATCTGCGTGTTTGAAATACTTTTTTTATGACGTAGCCCATTGTTCAGCCAAAGTCTCTCTTTTGTTAGGAGTTACTAGATGAAGTTAATTAGTTACCTTTTTTGCATATAGATGTCGTGAATGGTATGCGGTCAATACACCGACTAAATGAGACATCTAACACGAAACATTTTTATTCAGGCTTAAGATTCTTTTACGAGTCTGAAAATCTTCAGACTCGGGACCCACGGGTTAATGTCCCTCCCGGAGGACTTGCTTCCTAAAAAAATTCATAGACCCTGACCGGGTTCGAACGCACGACCCTCGGGATCAGAGGCAAGGATCATAATCATTAACTCACAGCGGCAGATTATATAATTAATAAATTCTGCATATAAAAATATGACCGATGTAGTGATAATATACCTATAAATCAAAACGTATGGCTAATTTGCAGGATCTCACCAAGTATTTTCTTAATACATGAAACATGGACGACATTCTTAGAGAATGGAATAATAAAACTACTGAAGTATATAAATTGTCCCAAATTTCATTATAAAGACGGTGCTGTTTGCAGATGATCAAGTTTTGAGGATTTAAATGTGGAAATTAACTACAAAAATCAATTTATGAACTACAAAAGATAAGTGAGAAATATAATTTTTAAATTTCAGAACAAGAAACAAAAATAATGGCTTTTCTAGGAAAATATAGTGTTAGTACAAAAATAATACTACGAAATACTCCTTTATAACAGGTCACAAGTTTCAAATATTCAGGTTGCGAAGTTAATGTATAAATACGGTACAGGCTAAGTGAATGTAAAAATAAACTCCCTCTTTTTCAACAGATATGCAGTAGCTACAATAAATAGAACGTTGAAAGGTAAAACGACAAAGGAAACTCAAATAAAGTTCTTTATGGTGACAGCAAAACCAGTTCTACTATATGGTTCAGAAACTTCGACCATGACACTGAGGTTTTTGAGATAATTTTAGAGTTGTACTAGGTTGGACAAATTTAAAAATAAGGATATATATGAAAATAATTAAATGTAATATCATTAGGGGAAAGGATTCATCATTTTAGAGATCAGTAGATTGAACACCTAGGAAGAATCAGCTTCAGTCGTATTCCTAGAAGAATTATTGATTAATAACATGAAGGAAGGAGAGATTTGGGAAGACCACGAAAACGGTTAAAAATATGCTATAGGCTATGAAGCCTGAACAGGTTTAAGAGCTTAATCCCTGACTGAAGAACAAGAACACAATACTGTTATAAGGATTTCTCAAAATAAAACAAAATTTATTCTTAAATCTTCTAATTTATTTTTCAATTTTTTTAAAAAAAGACATAAGGTAGTAAATAACGTCCTGCAGTATTGAGATTTGTTGTGTAACATCCCAAAATCAATACATAGAATCTAAATCTTAAGATGCATAAGCAGGTAAGGTTACAACCAAAGGGTTCTATCGAGGCCTACTTTTTTATTTCTATTATAAATTGTTAAGATACATTTTATAACTGAATTTAATGTTTTGTCCATAATTTTTATAACACACAGTATTGTGCAGGTCAATCGATACTAAACACATCCTAACCTATATTTGGTTCAAAACTTTAAATCACTATTTTGAAAGAGTAAATAAAAGTCTGATAGAACACTTTGGTTAAAACCTTTAAAAATTAAGATTACATTTAAGTTGAGTTCAATGTTCATATAAAAATACTAGCTAATGCAGAAAATTACGTACAATATCATTACATAACGAAAGGTGTCATAATTTTAATCGACTCACAGTGAACATACTATTGAACTGCGTTACAATTATAAAAATACAATAGGAAGTAACGTTGTGAGGTTCAACTCAATAAATAAGTTTGGTCTGCCTTCATCGTACCTCATAGCCTAATTGTTGTTTCTTGTAAGACATGTTTCAAAGCTCTTAGCTTCCTCTTCAGTTGATACAGGCTGACATACTGACTCTGTACCAACTGTAAATGAAGCTAAGAAGCTTTAAAAAATGTCGTACAAGAAGCAACAATTATGACTCTGTACTAACTGAAGATGGAGCTAAGAAGTTTTCAAAAATGTCGTACAAGAAGCAACAATGATGACTCTGTACCAACTGTAGATGAAGCTAAGAAGCTTTCAAAAATGTCGTACAAGAAGCAACAATTATGACTCTGTACTAACTGAAGATGGAGCTAAGAAGCTTTCAAAAATGTCGTACAAGAAGCAACAATGATGACTCTGTACTAACTGAAGATGGAGCTAAGAAGCTTTCAAAAATGTCGTACAAGAAGCAACAATGATGACTCTGTACTAACTGTAGATGAAGCTAAGAAGCTTTCAAAAATGTACAAGAAGCAACAGTGATGACTCTGTACTAACTGTAGATGAAGCTAAGAAGCTTTCAAAAATGTCGTACAAGAAGCAACAATTATGACTCTGTACTAACTGAAGATGGAGCTAAGAAGCTTTCAAAAATGTCGTACAAGAAGCAACAATGATGACTCTGTACTAACTGTAGATGAAGCTAAGAAGCTTTCAAAAATGTCGTACAAGAAGCAACAATGATGACTCTGTACTAACTGTAGATGAAGCTAAGAAGCTTTCAAAAATGTCGTACAAGAAGCAACAATGATGACTCTGTACTAACTGTAGATGAAGCTAAGAAGCTTTCAAAAATGTCGTACAAGAAGCAACAATGATGACTCTGTACTAACTGTAGATGAAGCTAAGAAGCTTTCAAAAATGTCGTACAAGAAGCAACAATTATGACTCTGTACTAACTGAAGATGGAGCTAAGAAGCTTTCAAAAATGTCGTACAAGAAGCAACAATTATGACTCTGTACCAACTGTAGATGAAGCTAAGAAGCTTTCAAAAATGTCGTACAAGAAGCAACAATTATGACTCTCTAATAACTGAAGATGAAGCTAAGAAGCTTTGAAACATGTCTCACAAGAAGCAACAATTATGACTCTGTACTAATTGAAGATGGAGCTAAGAAGCTTTCAAAAATGTCGTACAAGAAGCAACAATGATGACTCTGTACTAACTGTAGATGAAGCTAAGAAGCTTTCAAAAATGTCGTACAAGAAGCAACAATGATGACTCTGTACTAACTGTAGATGAAGCTAAGAAGCTTTCAAAAATGTCGTACAAGAAGCAACAATGATGACTCTGTACTATCTGTCGATGAAGCTACGAAGCTTTCAAAAATGTCGTACAAGAAGCAACAATGATGACTCTCTAATAACTGAAGATGAAGCTAAGAAGCTTTGAAACATGTCCCACAAGAAACAACGATTATGAGATAAGATGAAGGCAGACCAACTTATTTATTATGCGTTAACATTTTTTGACGATCAGAATAGCTACCACCAGAAAATAAAATGTAAATTAATTACAGGCTAATTATTATACAGGCTAAACATATTACAATACAATGGCTTTACTACATCAGTAAATCAACAACTGTTTAACATTATAGGCCTATTATTCTATACCTAAAAATGTTTCTAAATAACTATTTCTCTAGAAGAAAAGAGACACTTATTTCTTCATGTGTCTTCATTACGTAAAATAATTATGTTTCGAATAGGCCCTATCTATTATGGAAATAATTTATATATGGAACGAATTTCTATAAACTAACTACTTTCCAATCTTGTTAATTTAAACTCGAATTAACGACAAAATTGTTATTCGGTGACTCCAAACGTCAAAATTTTACTGGAAGACGAAAATGTAGTCTACATGTATTTTAGAACAAAGAGGTTACATGTTATACACAAAAATATATCGATATAAATGCTGAATATATTATGATAAAAAAACGAAATGAGCATAAATTATTCTAAATCGTATCTATTCTTATTCTAGATTATTTCACAGTAATTCTGATCGAATATCATGTTAACATCATTAAACTAATTAAAAAATTCTCTAAATTAAACAATTATGTTATAAACAATTAACAAGTTATAATATTTCCAATTATTACAGATAAATATGCCTAAAGTTAACATAAGTCTAGTCCTATAATAACTATAGTAAGAATTACGTCAAAATCATAAATCTCTATGCATTTCAATTTCTAATAAGTTTAGGTTATTTACTGGAATTAATTTTATATACAGTGATCCGAAAGGTATTTGCAAAACCACAGGTAATGAGAGATATGGTCATTTGGAAGTGAAGAGAAAGGATGCCTTCCTCAAATTTTTGAATAGAATAGGCCCTATGTATCCTATAATATAATATTTTAAACCTGAACTGGCTTTTCAAATAACAGAAGATATATAAGCCTATACAACAAAAAATCCCTTTCATGAGGATCCAAAATTACATATTACAAGACAGTGGTCAAGCCACAAGCACTGTATGCAGCAGAAACATTAACCGTGGATTTCATAGACCAAATGGAGAAACTTGAGCTAAAGGAAAGGAAAATTTTAAAGAAAATCATAGGAACAATAGGCCTATTTCAATATAATAAAATAATATAGGCCTACGTGTCTACAAAAAATTCAAAAACGTTCACTTACTATGCGAAAAAGGAGACTAAATTTTTACGGTCATCTTCTCAGAATGAAATCAAATAGATTAACCTTACAAATCCTTGATTTTTTTCCGAAACCACAAAATAAAACTCAACTGGTTTAAAGAAACTGGAAAAGACCTAATAGAATTAAAGATTGAAGACCTAAACAAATTAAAGATTATAGAAAATCAATAGAACAGATAAATTAATTTATCAAGATTAAACACACAAGGCACCAATTTAATTTATTTTATTTTTAAATTGTGAAACCACTAATTTCTCGCGTCAGTTATTTAAAAGTGGCGGACCGCACTGAAAACGTAAACTACATAACAGTTGTAATGTATAGGCCAACTGTACATTTCAACACAAGTGATTTCTTCTAGTTCGTTTTATTACAGATATTAAATAAATTAAACCAATTGATATATCCCATAGCCTAGGTTACATTACCAATTTAGGCCTAAGGGCAACGAATCAAACAAAGGGCCTAGATGATTTCGGATTTCAGGTAAACCCCTATTTCTAATTGTGGGGATTTTGGTGTTTTTGATAATACCAACCTCGGATTATTTTAATATGATACATTGAGTTTTATCGAGTTTTCAGGGGAAAACATTATTTGGTGAAATACACCACACAGAAATTAGGGACAAATGTCATATTCAAGACTTAACCAAATTTATTAAAGATAGACAACCATCATGCAAAAAAGAGCTAAAGAAGATAGACCAATGGACGGGAGAAGAACAAGAGGAAGACCAGCCAAGAGATGGATAGACAGTGAATGCACATCCAATACGTCATCCTCCGAGGAGTGATTTTGGAAATAAACAGGATGAAAAACCTACAAATTAAGTTTAAGAAGAAGAAGAGTTTTGTCGTGAAACATGGAAAATTGCGACCGCTAGAGTGATTTTTGGATTTTCGTTTGAGATTATCTGCTACACCTAATGCTTTTAGAACAGATCCATCCATAGTAATTCTGCTCCAGGGAAGGTATTTCACTGCAATCATAGCATTTTCATGCTATGCTTGCAGGTTTACTAGGGAATTGTAGGTGTGGTAAATTCCCGTTGATGATGATGATGTTGGCCACATGATTTCGGGGACCGTTTGGGCCTGACATTTGTCTTACAGGTGAGGAAAAACCCCGATAAAAACCTCACCCAGAAAAACTGCCCCCACCCGGGCCCGCTGCGTGATAAGGCAGACCACACCGGTAGACACAGCAGGATATAACCCAACCAAAAGGGATCACAAACGCAATGGTGATATCTTCAAGGAACTACCGTTTAGAATAGGTCATTGAATACATAGGCCTACACATATACCAGAACAACTGGATGAATCATTTGCGACGAATGAATTCAAATAGAGTTCCCAAGGCCATGCTTCGTTTTTTGTCCAACAGGGGAGAGATCTCTGGGTCATCCAAGGAAACGCTGGATACAAAATTCATCACATCAGTGAGATCGTAACAGGCCTATAGGCCTAAGTCTTGGTTGGATGAGTGAGAAGACAGACGAATTTGTTTGCGAAGTAACATATGGGCAGGTAAAGAAAGATTACTAAAATTGAACACTCAATAATCCATATCTTACATCAAACGTTTTAATACCTTCGGGGTGAATCATAAATAAATATGGCTATACGTTTGATCGCGTTGTGTGAGAAAAATATTACCATTACAGGAAATATGAAATTACCGTTGGAAAGGCAATTATTCAAATTACAACAATGGAATAAAACAAAACAGTGTAGAACTTACGTCATTAGTCAATATGGCGTTGAATATACAACAGCAAATTACAATTGCTGCATGGGCAATAACGTATGCTAATGATCGTGAGGCCGCAAGACGTGAGTTTAACGTAGCATTGCAGCCGTCGACTGTGGGAAAGTGGAGAAAACGACTGCTGGAAACGGGAAGGATGCAGAAAATCAAACCTCCTGGAAGGCCTCGCATTAGCACGGTTGCAGAAACAACGAAGAGAATTGTGGAGGCGTTCGACGCTAGCCCACAAAAATCAACCCGCCAAGCTGCACGTGAGCAGTGATTAGTTTTGTTTTGTTCTATTGTTGTAATTTGAAGGATTCCCTTTCTAATGATAACATCGTATTTCCTTTAATAATAAAATTTTCGTCACAAAATGCGATCAAACGTATAGCCATATTTCTGAATCACTCTGTAGTTGGAGATGTATATATACTTTTGTGTTTCCAAATAAATTTCTCTCTCATCACCTACCACTTCACAAAATCTTTTGAATCTCTCTGTATACATTAATTTTAATCGACAAATTCATAAGTAATAGTACAGTCGCAACCGACGTTTCTAAAACATTCTTAATAAGTATATTGAGTAAATCACATTACATGTTTTATTCACAGTAGACTGTACAATGGATAACATTGTGTTACATAAGAAAATTCGATAGTGAACAGGTAATGACTTACCCCAGGACAAAAAGAACACACCATGCATCCGCCTACAGAATTGCATCCTGACCAATAAGAAGACAGAGACAGGGTCACGTGAGCCAGGTCACTTACCTGAAACAAAACACAAACTTTCTTAATTAATTCTATTAAGCGACATTGCACACACTAGCTGCCAAATTCCCTAAAGTTTAAATTTTTAATACTAATAAATTTAATTTAAGGAAGGAAAGGAGATTACAAGTATTTGAGAATAAAGTACTTAGGAAAATTTATGAACCAAAGAGAGATGAACAAACAGGTGAATGGAGAATACTACATAACAATGAACTACATGGCCTCTATAGAAAGCCAGATACAATAAGAACAGTTAAGTATCGTAGACTGCGATGAGCATCACATTTTTCATGTATGGGGAATAAAAAAAACTTGCATATAAGCTTCTTGTAGGAAAGCCAGAGGGAAAACGCCTAGTTGGTCGACCAAGAATGAGGCGGGAAAATAACATTAACAATGATTTGAGGGAAGTAGATTATACAGGGAATGATTGGAAAGCATTAGCTCAGGATAGGGATGTATGGAGAGCTTATGTCCGCGCGGCCATGATCCTACGGTTTCGATACTGCCAGTGAGGAAGTAAGTAAGTAAATAAAATTCATTGTTAACACCGTTGAGGTGGAGAGTCATAAAATAAAATAAGTTAAAATATACCTTCTTAGGTAAAATCCGTCGTCCTCAACTTTTAAAATATGTAATATTTATGCCTGTAGGCCTTTTAGAACATCCGTTCCATCTTCAGCAGGTCCCTCTATTGAAAGACCTGGAAATTATCAAGGAAATAGACAACAAGCTTTTAATAAATGAAAGCACTCCCAGACTAAACAACCCACTATACGATATCGTCAGGAAGAAGCTTTAGTCACGACAACACCACATTAGGACCAGCAGCATCAAACATCATACTGGATGTTGTAGCGAACAGGGACCTGCTGAAGATGGAACGGATGTTCTGAAAGGCCTACAGGCATAAAGATTACATATTTTATAAGTTGAGGACGTCGGATTTTACATAAGAAGGTATATTTTAACTTAGGCCTATTTTAATTTAAATTTTTAGCAAATCGTTTCATACAAGTTTACCTATAGGCCCTACATCTACTTTTGAAAGTCATTGCAAAGTTAATAAATATTATGTAGAGTTAATCAGAAAGAAGGAACAGACTTCAAACATTTATTTTTTTCCAAACTACAAAAAATATAAAAACAGTTCCAACGTTCCTAGAAAGAGAAAAGTTTAAAGTTCCAATTACGGCCGAAATGGCGCTGTTGCTTCAAGTTGCAATCACGGTCGCATTGGCGCTGTTGAACTGGAAGAGGAGGAGCAGAAAATCAAGTTCATCAGCAGTGGCCTCCCAGGTCACCAGACCTAACTCCGTGTGATTTTATCTGTGGAGTTACAAAAAAAAAACCGTGTTTTTATCCCCCTATGCATGACACTCTTGAAAATCTGCGACATTGAATTGTTGGTGCTGTGAATTCGATAACTAGACACCAGCTGATTCGTGTGTGACAAGAAATGAACCACCGTTTTGATATTTGTCGTGTAAAACATGGTGCTCATATTAAAATGCATAAAACAGTGAAATTTGAACCTCTCTCTTTCCAGGAACCTTGGAATTGTATTTCTATTTTTTTGTAGTTCGGAAGAAATAAATGTTTAAAGTATGTGCCTTCATTCTTAATAGCCCTGTATATTTAATTTCATCTTCTTTTAATAACTTTAGTAATGGAGAAGACTATATAACGTGAGCTATGTGATCTTTATATGGGAATCCAGATATAATAAGAACAGTTAAGTTTCGTAGACTGCTATGAGCAGGATATGTGCCAAGAATATGGAGCGAAAAGTGGCATGGAACCTCCTTGTCCTGATCGATTAAATCAAACTAGATTCTTAATTAATCGACCCGATGTAACTATTTTATGGTCCATCCATCCATAGTAATTCTGCCCGAAGGCAGAACCTTCAGTACAATCATAGCATTTTCATGCTATGCTTGCTGCTTTACTAAGGAATTGTAGGTGTGGTAGCTTTCCGTTGCTTTCCACACCGGTGAAGGATGATGATGATGGTCATATGATTTCGGGGACCGTTTGGGCCTTAAAGTTTTCCTACATTTGTCTTACAGGTGAGGAAAAATCCCGATAAAAACCTCACCCAGAAAAACTGCCCCGACCGGGGATCGAAACCGGGCCCGCTGCGTGACAAGGCAGCAAGCTACCTCGAGACCACAGCGGTGGGCTTTTTTTTTTCCGAAATGTGTTTCAAAGCAGCAACCTAATATTGATGCATAACGACGCGCAATTGATATTATTATGTAGGCCTATGTAGGATAGGCCTATAGGAACAATAATCACAAATAGAAATGAGATGCACAAAGAAATTAAACATAGCCTCAATTCTGGAAATGCGTGCTATTATGCATTACAGACACTTTTGATGTCCCAACTCCTTTCAAAAAACGTTAAACTGAAAATACATAAAACTGCTATTCTACCAGTTATATTATATGGGTGCGAGACATGGACTCTTACTTTAAGGGAGGAAAGGAGATTACGAGTTTTTGAGAATAAAGTTCTTAGGAAAATGTTTAGACCAAAGAGAGATGAACAGACAGGTGAATGGAGAAGACTACATAACACTTAACTACATGGTCTTTATAGGAAGCCAGATATAATAAGAAGAATTAAGTCTCGTAGACTGCGATGGGCAGGACATGTTGCGCGTATGGGGAATGAAAGACGTGCATGGAAGCTTCTTGTAGGAAAGCCAGAGGAAAAACGCCCAGTTGGTAGATCAAGAATGAGGTGGGAGAATAATATTAACTATGATTTGAAGGAAGTAGATTATACAGGGAATGATTGGAAGGCATTAGCTCAGGATAGGGATGTATGGAGTTTATTTGTCCGTGCGGCCATGAACCTACGGGTTCCATAGTGCCAGTGAGTAAGTAAGTCCTATGTATATTGTACATACTAGAGTGAGGATACGATAAAACAGAAGTAAGGAAACTACTGTGCATGAGGAGCGGAGCGCGGACTGTGGGATGGAGACATGCGAATAAGAATGTGCATATTAAACCGAGAGGGATCCAGGCTGATGCAGAAAAAAATATAATTTATGAGATAAAGTTAAAAGAGGAAGAAAAAGTATGGCCAAAGGAAGCATGGAGGAAAGAGATGAAGAGAAGGGGTAAAGAAAAAAGTAGATCCGTCCTTAGAATGCTGGATTCAGCTCCTCAGTCCACAAGAGGCGTCAGATGGGACCAAGTCAGTCATTGCCTTATAAAAATAGCCACTCTCCTTCTATTTACTTCTGGCTAATTCCCGCCGTGCGCTGCTATGCTTAAATAAATGAAATGTGTTATGTTTGGTTGAATAAAATAAATAAAATATTCTCAACTCGTGCCCAATTCAGGGTCGGGAAGGGATGAGATGAGATGAACCCCCATATATAGAGGTCTGTGAATGACAAGTGTGCCGGCCGACCACGCCTGACGCACCTTCACAGGAGTAGATTTAAGAAATGAACTGGATGAGATGATTATGGAGAAATGGTGGAATTAAATTGTGGTAGGGGAAACGGGAGAAAACCTGGAGAAAAACCTGCCCAAGCTCCGTTTCGTCCATCACAAAACCCACTTGGAGTGACCGAGACTCGATCTCGGAACCCCAGCGGTGAGAGGCGAGCTTCTAACCGTTTGCGCCACGGAGTCGCCTTGAACAAGAAAATAAGAAAAATAATTATAATTTTTTATCGTAATTATTTTTAGATATCCCGTGCTGATTACTCGATGTTGCCCGGGAATCTACTTATCCCCATCTTCTTGCCATCAATGAGTTGAAAGTCAAAAAATGTTATAGTGAGTTATCTGTAAAATATAGACATATGCTGTTGCTTAAGTTTTTTCTTTTGAGATATTAAATTTTGTATTATATAAATTGGTGTATTTGTTATTGTTTAGCTAGCGTAAGCCATTCAAGAGTCCAAAAGCGACTTTTTTTCATGCTATGCTTTGCAGCTTTACTAGGGAATTGTAGGTGTGGTAACTTCCCGTTGCTTTCCACACCGTTGAAGGATGATGATGATAATGATAAGGATGATGATGATCATGATGATAGCCATATGATTTCGGGGATCGTTTCGGCATTTGTCTGACATTTGTCTTACAGGTGAGGAAAAACCCCGAGAAAAACCTCACCCAAAAAGCTGCCCCGACCGGGGACCGAACCCAGGCCCACTGCGTGACAAGGCAGCACGCTATCTCTAGACCACAGCAGTGGACATCAAAAGTACATGTGCTATAGTATATGCACCAGAAAAATTCTCCAAATAAGGAGGGAAAATCCCAACTAAAATCGGTCAAGTAGTTTTTGAATTCATAAAGGACAAACAGAGAGAGATAGTTCAACAGGCTCACTCATTTCTATATAAAACAATATGAAAGTGTATAGTATGAATACAGCTATATGAAGGGCTTAGAGCAGTAACATGATAAGCCACATTGTGTTAAGAAACGTCATTTATTACAATGATAGCAAATAAATGATTAAAATAATTTGTAAATGCGACCAGTGATGAGTTAAAACATATAGACACACAATGTATTAACATTATTGCCCAATTCGTATTTATAATTTTTCATCACCATCAAAAACAAGGATTAAGCCCAATGGCCTGTTTCGATCTCATTGTAGGGCGAATTGGTCCTTCCATCTCTTCAAATGTCTTCCCAACATTCTTCTCCCTTTTGGTTTATAATTATACATTCTTCTTGGTATGCGCTGTTCATTCATTCGTAATACCTGCTGAAGATAAGCATTTTGATAATATTTTATTCTTTCACAGAGATTAAATATATTAAGTTCTGTTCTTATATCTTCTTTTTTTTTTATCGGTCCTTTGGTATCCTGCTATTGCTCTCAACATCTTCATTTCAGCAGCCTCTATTTGTTTACTATCTGCCTTTGTTAATGTCCAGGTTTCACATCCATAGATAAGAGATGGAACTAACTGCCAATAGGCCTACTTTGTAAAACTTCAAAATAGTTTCTTTTCTAGTCTTATTCAATAATTTTTTAAATATTAAAGTCCTTAGGCCTATATCTCAGAAAAACAAAACAATATTTGGCCTATCATGTTATTGCCATAAGCCCTTCATATAATTTTCCAAAATAATTATTTTAAATGTTTTATAAAGAAACAATCTACAATAAGAAAACTAGTTTAGGTCTGACACACAAAATACTTCAGAGATAGGAAGAGCAGACTTGTGACATATGTCAGTAATTCATGTAATTCGTCCGACTTAGACCAAAACACTTGTCTAAAGTTATACATTGTTAATAAAACATTCCCTTAGATAGGTTTAATTACTGTGAAATGTTTTATTAACAAGGCTTCAGGCGAAATCTTGAATTGCAGGTTTTCGTACCTAAATAACACCTTTTGCTTTAAATTACTTCTTAAATGAGCTAGTTTAACCCTAAGGATTCAATAAATTTCAGCCATCATGTTTATGCCACTATTAAAAATACTGCTTGCAGCCTAACGATATATAATGAATTACATTAACAGATTTCACAAATCATATAACTAATCTTAATAAACAGTTGTTACAAAATAAAAACAACATGAAATAACCTCACAATTTAAAAATTCGATATTCAGGACACGTAGCAATGGCGTTAATTTTGTAGTTTTTTTCTTGTTCCTTATCCCAGTTTTTTTCTAAACTAACTTATGTCTTCTTCTTCTTCACGGTTTAGGCTTATTTACTAGCCTGTTCCGGCCCCAAATTGCTGCTCTTTCCATCTTTTCCTTGGTCTTCCCAAACTACCTCTTCCTCTTGGTGAATAGTTGTATGCTGCTTTTGGTATTCTATTCTCAGTCATACTAACTTATGTTCATGCGTTATTGTTGTGAAGTAGTCTAGGCCTACATTGAAAAGAAATTTGGCACAAGAAGATCCTTCATTTCTTGGCGCAACAGACCGAGAAGACTCTTGAGCTATCACTGGCTGCTGGCCTCACATTTACATACCCATAGAGGTGGATGAAGGAATGTGTGACGTAATACTGGGGTCATAACATTTCTATCGCATGCAACATATTACATACAGGAAACCAGATCTAATAAGAAAAATTAAGTTCATAGAATGCGATGGATAGGACATGTGGCACGAATGAGGAATTAAAGTAATAGGGACGTGAAAACTTGGAAGATAAAACCAGATGAAAAGCGCACAGTAGATAGGAAAAGAATGAGGCGGAGAATAATATTATCCATGATTTGAGGGAAGTAAATTGTAGAAGGGACTATTGGAAAACTATAACTCGTAACAGTGATAGGGCTATATGGACAGCTTATATTCGTATGGCCATGAACCTACGGGTTAGACAGTGCCAGAGAGTAACTTAACCCTTAAATTGGCGAAGTATTGAAGGATACATCAATTTGTTTCATTTAAACCTAATTAATATATTTAATAAAACAAATTAGTTTGATCCTTCCGGGAAATTCTCGTATAAGACTCAATTTAAATATCTTGGATATTATCTCTCTATCTGGGATGAAAAGGATATCCCAGAAAAAATTACTAGTTATAATAAAAGTTTGGGAATTATTAATCAAGTTATGAAACCATCCCTTGTAGAAAAAAAAAACACCAGTTTACGTTTATAGGCCTATAACACTTTGGCTAGACCAGTGTTGACCTATGGTAGTGAAGCATGGACACTAAAAAGACAACATCAAGCAGAATAACGGCTTGTGAAATGAGATTCATACGCAGAACTGCGGGTTACACCAGATGGGATCGGAAAAGGAACACCGATATCTTAAAAGAATTGAAGACTACGCCAATTTTGGAATATATTAAACAGTACCAACTAAATTGGAAACACCATCTAGAAAGAATGAGTTCAAATCGGATCCCCAAAGGTGTTTATAATTATATACCAAGAGGACGAAGATCACTGGGCCGTCCTACGAAACGCTGGAGGGAAAATTTTCTATAGGATCGTAACAGGCCTTGGCCTAATACTTGGAAGGAAGAAGAAGAAGAAATAAAACAAATGAAAACGAACGAGAATAAATTAGGCACCTACTTAAATGTGTGTCGAATTACACAATATAGGGCCTATACCTAGCCTAACAATAACAGATCGATTCCCGGTCAAACCATAGGAAGTTTTCCTTAAATGGAATTATTCCTATGATTGCCCATGATCTGGAATTTAGGTTAAGAAGTTTCCTGGCGCTTCATTATAATGTATCACCAATCATACCATTGGGGTAACGTAACTCCTCCTTCCAGGTGCCCCAACCTAAGAAATGGATTACAATTCTACCAATGTCAGGAGAGAAAGTCAGAAATGTCATAAAAGACAACCTGGTGGCATTATAAAAGAAAATGACAGTTATGCATGATTTCGTTTTCACTGCGGTCCGCCACAATTAAATAACCGACACGAGAAATTAGTGTTTCGCCAATTTAAGGATTAATACTATTTTTTTCCTAACTTTCTAGAATAGACCTGCAGTGGTTTTCCGTCAATATCAAGAAATTCGCTTTAACCAGTTGCAGAGATCCTGAACATCGTCATCTGCCGTCCCAGTTCACTCATAGGTGTATTTTAGTTGCAATGTAAATTGGTTTCATTATATATTAATGTATGTATGTGTTCTATTTTATATTGTTGTTTATGTACAGGTTGTAATCTGGACACGTCCTAAAGCATCTATGATGCTCAAATGGACGTTAAAATAAATAAAACACTTATCATACCCATTTATAAAACCTTCCTTAGGTCTATAACTTATTGCAAGAACAGGACATGTCCTGAATTATGCCTGAAAAAAACATTATTATTAAAACAGGCCTAATGGAAGTATGGAAGCTAGAGATTTGAGGGAAAAAAGATGCTTTAGACAGGAACCTCTGGCGACAAATCACTTTGGATTGAAGGAGAAACAGTGTATTGTGGAATATTCCTAATAAAAAAATAATAATAATGATGTTTTTTCCGGCCTAATTTAGGCCATGAGGACTGGTCTTGGCAATATAGGCCTACGGAAACGGGTATGAATTTGGACTAAAGTAGGATTCATTACAATTAATTTCATTAGACAGAAAATTGCCATCAAATTTGCCACAGGTAACGTTATGTAAACTACAAATAAAGACACAATAGGCCCATGTTTCTTACTGATATTTTAGCAGTTAGCAGATGCTAAGATATTTATTCTTGCAATAAAAATGGAATTGTAAAATTTGCAAGGACTCAATATTTTGAATGTGAAATGTGATTTCAGGTAGACTACATTTTTTTTTTTTTTTTTCCCAATATAAGACAGGTACATTCGTAACTTTCTCTGGACACAAAGAAATTCCGTTTTACTGATTCTATTCTTTAAAAAAAATCACAAAAATCACCTAACTTTCTAAAAATTTAACTGTGCCGAATTGAAAAAAAGTGTAGGAGAAATTTTGAAGAATAAATGTAGTCGCCAGTAATGTTCTTGAATTGGCAGCCTTCAGAATATACTATGTTTGTGCTGTGCATTTTACTAGTGCTATACACTATTTTTTGAATTAGCAGTAGGCCTATATCTACTATTTTTTAATCTAAATGGATACTCTTTATTTGTTTTAATAAAACCAACTTGTAGGCCTAAATATTAATAAAATTTAAGCAAAATTAAAAAAAAAATAAAAGCTAATAGAAGGCCCATATTTATGCATTAATGTTTTGGATGAGATTTTGAGTAACCCCTAATGCCAATGAAAGGGTTAAGTTAACGTGTTCTTTTAGGCGGAATCGTTAATGTAAGTAGCCTAAAACAGGTATAAAATTACAGAGTTATTGTTAATCTTCTTTAGAGTGTTTAAACATCTGCCTATCGTTGAACTCATTTATCAAAATAAATGAAGACAGATTATTCAAGAAGGAGAACCTTCGTTACCGATGACGTACTGCTCTTCAAACATCAAATATGTGAGTAATAATTATTCTAATTTTTCTTCTTCATCTTCTTCTTTTCATGTGATAGACCTAATGGTCTGTTTCGGTCTCAATCCAACGTTTGAAGGGTCTGCCCAATGATCTCTTGCCTGGTGGCTGGTTATTTTGAAAATTAACCCTTAAATTGGCAAAACACAAATTTATTCTGTTAGTTATTTGAAAGTTCCGGACCGCGGCGAAAACGGAATCTTGTATAACTGTTATTATTAGGTATAATGTATAATTTGACACAAATTTAAGTGGTTTGTTTTTGTTCGTTTTCTTCTGATTTATTTAAAGTATTAAATTAATTGAACCAACTGATGTATCCAAAAGGATACATTACGAATTTAAGGGTTAAAGTAACTTATTGGCACTACCGAACCCGGTGATTTATGGTCGTGTGGAGACATGAGATCTCCGTACATATATTTGGTTGTTATAACTACATTTTTGACATTTAGCAAAGAAGGCCAATTGTGAAATGAAGGAAAAATAAATGTCTGAGCCAACTGAGGCATTTATTTTTCTTTACATTCCATATATGTAGGTCTATATTCTTGGGCTTTTCCTTAACAATGGCATGTAGGAGTGAATGGAGAAGACTACCTAACAATGAACTACATGGTCTTTATAGGAAGCCAGATATAATAAGAACAGTTAAATATCGTAGATTACGATGGGCAGGACATGTTGCACGTATGAGGAATGAAAGACTTGCATGGAAGTTTCTTGTAGGAAAGCCAGAGGGAAAACGCCCAGTTGGTAGACCGAGAATGAGGTGGGAGATTAACATTAACTATGATTTGAGGGAAGTAGATTATACAGGGAATGATTGGAAAGCATTAGCTCAGGATAGGGATGTATGGAAAGCTTATGTCCGCGCGGCCATGGACCTACGGGTTCGATAGTGCCAGTGAGTAAGTAAGTAATGGCATGTGGGATCATGCAGAAACGTCGGAATCAGTGGCCAGAGGACGATGTTGAATCCATGACGCGGAAAACCCAAGAAAACTTTCTTAATCATACTTATATCCGCGAAAATATGCAATATAATCTAACACAAACACACACATATTTACTTTATATAGCCTATATAGTTACGTGTGTGATATGAAAAGAAAAATAAATACCTGGACCGGGATTTGAAGCCAGAACTTCTAACTTGATATGTTAGTGCGCTACCACATATGCTATCCAGGAATCTTAGCAAAAAAACATTTATTTTTCCTTGATAGGCCTATATATATATATCATGAGAGGTAACGGGAACTCGATATCACTGCCCTCTCGTGGCTTCCATAAGAAATAAGCAAATTAAAGATAATTGTTACTTGATAGCAGTGACAATATTTCTATCATCTGCCTTGTCAACAAAATATAGGCATAGGCCTAAATATTACCACATAAACATGATATATAGGACCACTTTCATTATTTCTTTATCTATATTTAATTTTGACCACTTTTATTAGGCCTATTTCTTTATCTAGAATAAATTTTCCTAAGAACTTTATTCTGAAATATTTTCTCATGTAAAGTACCTCGTAGAAGATCACGTATCGTTTAGATAGGCTTATAATTGAAAGAATAACCATTTTATAGGCTACATATTTTAGTTGAAGGTTTTTTGAGAAAAATGGGATGACAAGAGGCCTTGTATTGCATAGTAATGCCGACCGAAATTAAGGGATTCATTTATCTATTTTTAATTACAAAATATAATCAAATTATCAATTTTTGTAGCTAAGGCATGCAAACCGTTTAGAGAGTTATTTATTTATATTCACGCATCAATGAATAACATTAACTTAAAGACAGGCTGTCGTGATGGCTGTCCGGTTGATGTACGTAATTTGGGGCTGGAAACAGGTTGTGCATAGGTTAATTATAAAAGCCAGACCTCCTTGAAGCATACAAGTTCAATGCTCATACATTTTTATAAAAAATAATCTAATACTTAAGCATAATTTAATTTCAATTAGACCTATACAGAAGACTCAATACTTTCGGTGTAATTACTAATCATCGATTAAGTTACTATTCAGACTGGAAGCAATATAAGTGCTTAGATTTTAAGTATGATTTGCAGTACTTGGTTTAATTTCGGATTTCGCTGATTTTTTTTATAACACCTCTCGTTTTTATTTGAATGCCATATACTTACTTTCGTTGCGAAATGTCGAATAATTATTTAATAACAAACTAACTTATACACCTTACTGTTAGTATTCTTTTAACAATTATTAAATTTAATCATGTATGAAAATAATATTAAGATTAACAAATATTTTGTTTTGTTTTGTTTTAAATATTGTACATCGCCTAATTATTTATCACGCCGCTTCATCAGACTATCCGACACACATAATATTGACTCTCGATCCCATCAGCACATTGTCCTTTATATCCCTCCTCATCACACTGTATATTATTCATTATCTTTTACGGTGTCACTTACCAAAACATGGAATTCCCTTCCGTCCTATGTCAGAGACTGTCAAACTATAACATCCTTCAAAAACAAACTAAAGAATTATTTAATAACAAACTAACTTATACACCTCACTGATAGTATTCTTTTAGCAATATTAATATATTTAAATATTTATTAAAATAATATTAAGAATAACAAATATTTTTATTTGTTTTGTTTTAAATATTGTATAATCGTAAAATTAGTTTTCTATATCTCATTATTTTCCTTTGTTTTTTATATACATTAGACAGGGACAATTTAATATGCCTTGCTTGTATACATTTTATTATTAGTTTTAGTCTTAATTTTAACTAATATTAACTGGTTGCATTATAGATCGTAATATATTAGATATTATCTGTTGATCAAATTTTTACTTAGTGGTTAATATTAGAGTTAATTAAGATTGTTATATTCTGATGTAATATATGTTTGTCCTGGTGAGTGGAAGAGAAGGCCACATGGCCTTAACTCCACCAGGCTAAATAAATCTAATCTAATCTAAATCTAAACGTACAATTAGTTTTCTATATCTCATTATTTTCCTTTGTTTGTTTTTTATATACACTAGACAGGGACAATTTAATATGCCTTGCTTGTATACATTTTATTATTAGTTTTAGTCTTAATTTTAACTAACATTAACTGGTTGTATTATAGATCGTAATATAATAGATATTATATTTTTGATCAAATTTTTATTTAGTATTTAATATTAGAGTTCATTGTGATTGTTATATTCTGATGTAATATATGTTTGCCCTGGTGAGTGGAAGAGAAGGCCACATGGCCTTAACTCCACCAGGTTAAATAAATAAATAAATAAGTAAATAAAATAAATATATAAAAAATTGTGGCCACTAGAGCGATTTTTTAATTTTCATTTCAGATGAACTCCTACACCTATTATTTGAGTATTATAGCTGTCGTGTCTGAAAGCGTGTAGGCCTATGTACAAAGGTATACGTTGCGAAGAAATAAACATGGCGATTGCTAGAATCAATTTTAATCTCGGAATTTTGGTAAATCCTCATTTGTAATTGTCGCATTCTGCTGATTTTTGATAATAGCCTATCTACCTCGGTTTATTTTAATAGTATATACTGAGTTTCGTTGTGAAATAGGCTATCGAAAATCGCGACCGATACAACGATATTTAACTTTTCGTTTCAGAGGTGAACTCCTACACCTAATGGTTTAAAATGGTATTGCCGATCCAGAAATCTTGGCGGTAACAAAAATTTACCAAAGTTTCATTGCAATCGGATGTATCATAGGCCTATAGGAACGCATAGGACAAACAAAGAAACATTAATTTTTATATAAATAAAGGCCTATAGGCCTAGTAGTTAACAGTTGAATGTGACTTATTAATGTTCGTACTAACATCACGTAAAGAAAATCCTCTCAAAGTTAAATTTACAATTTTTTTTAAAAATCATCACCAAGTTCTTTTCGCTGCTCCATTTTGGACTCCCCTGAAAGAAATAGTAAACAATGCATGCAGACCCGTACTGAGACAAGTCTCTCGTACACTCATAGTGTATGAAGAGTATAAACAAAGCTGCATCATTTTCTGTTACAACCTTCAAGTGTACAAACAACTCTGTTACTTGAAATCTGCATTATTTTCAATACATGATATTTAAAATGACTATTTAACTGATGCCCCAAATGGGAGTCAATGACAAATCACGTTTCAATAATTTCTGTTTTAAAACCAATCACAGTCGTGTTTCACCAAATATTTATCAATATTAAATTTACCATATTAAAGAAAGCTCCTTCTTTTTAATATTGTGAACAGGTCTGACAATTATTTTGCAGTGACTGACTCTGTAAGAAATACGGCTACCAGATTGTATATATAGTGCGTGCATGTCAACACATAACGCTTGCAGGAGTTAATATAAACATATTTGTAGCTATCGATTATACCACCAAAAAAAAAAAAACACTGTTTGCACTTTCTTAGATGTATTTTTTCCCAGGTAATAATCCAGAAAAATATAGGCCTAATTGTCATATTTACATCACACGACATCAGAATTGAATTAATATAGGGCCTACAGTTTGATGTGTTTCATTTTTTCTCCACTAGAGAGCATTCTTACAATATTGCGTTCCTTTGGCAATAAATAGTATGCTCTGGTTGCAGTGATAAACAAAAGAAGCAGATGAAGCGTACCAATCGTTTCTCATTTGTTTTCAAACATCGCCGCTTACATTAAATACATAAATATTTTAAAATAACTATAGTTAATTAATGATTCGTGAGTAAACAGCTTAATTTTATTCGTTAAATAGTCCTAACAAATGCCACTCTTCATTTCCAATTCTCTAGATAATTTGGAAATCACTCGTGGTATTATTTATGAAAACACTATTTTCTTCAATATCGACATTTTTTAACTTCTCTTTTTGCATATAGAGAGATATACATTCATTTATGTTAAATTTGGGGGATCTGACAGCCGTCGTCCTGCCCGAACGTTCAATTCTTGTGTCATGGCCAGACGATAAAAATATAAGCTACTTTTTTACCATAAAATTCACTAATTAATAAGATCGCAAGGAAACTCCTCACTGCCATCTGTTATGGCTCAAGAAACATGCATTATGAAGTCACATTGGGTGGATTTCTCGACCACGATCGCGGTCTTTAGATTTCTTATTGTTTTATTGTTTCCACAGCAACCATAAAAAATGAAAATCTACGGAAGTTAATTACAAAAACAAATGTCTGAATCATTTCTATGGTTTCATAACAACTTCTGTCAATTTTCAGTCATTTTCATGGTTGTTATGGAAACAATAAAACAATTGGAAAATCAGGTTTGTGGTTTAGACATCGGTTGAGAAACCCACCAATTGTTGTTCAGAATTCGTCGGTAATGCAGATGACTACACATCAGACATAAAAAATTCATATAACCCGATTGCAGCGCCACCTAACGGGTCCAATTGTGAATCAAAACCATCCAGGGACACACTCAAACACACACAGAATTTATTCTAAATTGGTCGAGTTGTATAGTCATTTTTTTTAAATTTCAGATTTCAAGTAGGCCTAAACCACTGCTTCTAATAATTGTCGGATTTCGCTCATTTTTTTATAATACCTACCTCTGTTTATTTTAATATGATATGTTGAGATTCGTTGTGAAACATGGAAAAATGAGACAGCTAGAGAGATTTTTAAATTTTCACCTCATGTGAACTCGTACTCATAGGCCTATTGGTTTTAGGGGGTCCAATTGTGAATCTAAACAATCGTAACTACACAATATTCGAACATTCTGACTCATCTAGACAGTAAGAAATGACGATTTTCTGCTATATTTCGCCTGTGGAGCGTCCCACTTGATGGCCCAACAATAATCGGCCAGCATATTAGGATTCCATTTGCACACAAAAATTTTCATCGATCGGTCCAGTCGTTTAGGCACTTTTTAACCCTTAAATTGACAAAACACAAATTTCGTCTGTTAGTTATTTGAATGTGGCGGACCGCAGTGAAAACGGAATCTTGTATAACTGTTATTATTGTATAATTAGATACATATTTAAGTGGTTTACATTTGTTCGTTTTCTTCTGATTTATTTAAAATAATAAATTAACTGAACCAACTGATGTATCCAAAAGGATACATTTCGAATTTAAGGGTTAATTTCGCATTTCAAGTAAACCTCCACTTCTAATTGACGGATTTCCTGATTTTTTGGATCTTTCTTTATTTTGGTAAAAAGAATTCGATAAATAACGAGGTGAAACACGACTGTCATTGGTTGTAAAACAAAATTAAGTGAAACTTGATTGGTCATTGACTCCCATTTGGGACATCAGTTAATAGTCTTATAAATTCATTAAATGCAAATCCTATATTTTTATTGAATCTCCAATAATACGAACCCTATTTCACCATCCGGTATGTTAGGGTTTTAGTTACAATATAATTAATTATTTACAGTAATTTAGAGTATGGTTAATTTCTACCGTTACATAAAAAAGTAATATGAACTTATAAATCAATTATTAATTAAATAAAAATAAAACGTAGTTTTATTTGATTTTCATATTTATTATATAATTCAGTAACAGCTGTTTTGGTACACTGTACCTTCTTCAGACATGTTAACAAATTATGAATTGTGTTCCAACTGATCTAAGCAACAATACAACAATATTTATTTAATTTTTTTAATTTAACAAAGGGGATTCATTCAAATCAAGTTGAGAATTTAACAGTTTTTTACTACTTTTAAATTTATTAATTTCTACCAGTAGACCTTTTATCTCTCGGATAAAGGAACACATGAGAGCATATAACAGAAATTTAGAAAATTCAAAATATGCTAACCACCTATTCCAATTTATTCATTGTTTCGATCCAAATTTTGAAATTTTACATATTTGTGATAAGGGTAAGAAGTTAGATCTTTTGGAGGCTGTAGAAATTAATAAATTTAAAAGTAGTAAAAAACTGTTAAATTCTCAACTTGATTTGAATGAATCCCCTTTGTTAAATTTAAAAATTTAAATAAATATTGTTGTATTGTTGCTTAGATCAGTTGGAACACAATTCAAAATTTGTTAACATGTCTGAAGAAGGTACAGTGTACCGAAACAGCTGTCACTGAATTATATAATAAATATGAAAATCAAATAAAACGACGTTTTATTTTTATTTAATTAATGAATATGAATTTTCATCAAGTAAACACCAACTCAATTGATTATATAAATAAATAAATTAATTAATTAACAAACCAAAAAAAAAACTAACTCAAGCTCTCTTAAAAATATAAGTCACACAGCTTTCTATAGCAACACTTCTTACATAAAATATTTGACATATCTAGTTGAAATCTATTATGGCAATAACCTACTTTTTAAAAAAATGCATGTCTTTTGGAATCAAATGCGGGACAGTCAAATAACAGATGTGAGATAGTCTGGCTGGAGTTTTTACAAATACAGGTATCTGTATCTATTTTAAATCGTTCCAAATAATGTCCAAATTTACCGTGTTCAGTCATAAATTGTGTTAACACAAAATTTGGTTCTACGTATTTGCACTTTACTCGGTCAAAAACAGTTGGGAAAAATAATATTCATGTCAAAGCACCATTAATACTGTTTAACCACTCAGCATACCAATTTTGTATGAGATAATTTCTTAATACGTTTTAATAGGCCTCTTATGATAGAAGACAGGAGGAGTAATCCATATTAGAATTAGCAGATGATTTGGCAAGAAAATCTGCACATTCATTTCCTGTAGAAAATTAAGAAAAAACGCGATAATTAAAGCAAGAATTAGGCCCTATTGTTGTTTGTGGAACAACTAGCCTATAATATGAGGAGGCTTCTTTTTTTCCTTCAATCTTCCCAAAACTTTTTTGTAAAAAAACTTCAAAATTCAATTTTACTTTTTATTTTAAGTAGGCCCCTCCATGGTATCTTTACGTTGTCGTGGTGGAGTGGCTTGCGTGCTTAAATGATCCTCAGAGCTATGCCGGCGGTAGCATTGCTGCCGATAGGATTACCCATGCCGGACTGGTCGAAGGTGATAAGCCAGACGAAAAAAAGTACCTTGGGCGAAAGAGTGACGATCTTTCACCGTAAAAATACAACTGTCAAGAAATGCGGACATGGGTTCATCTGGGGTAAATTCTGGAAATGCATGCTATTATGCATTGCAGAGACTTTTGATGTCCCAACTCCTTTCAAAAAACGTTAAGCTGAAAATATATAAAACTATTATTCTACCAGTTATATTATATGGGTGCGAAACATGGACTCTTACTTTAAGGGAGGAAAGGAGATTACGGGTATTTGAGAATAAAGTACTTAGGAAAATTTTTGGACCAAAGAGAGATGAACAGACAGGTGAATGGAGAAGACTACTTAACAATGAACTACATGGTATTTATAGGAAGCCACATATAATAAGAACAGTTAAGTCTCGTAGACTGTGATGGGCAGGACATGTTGCACGTATGGGGAATGAAAGACGTGTATGGAAACTTCTTGTAGGAAAGCCAGAAGGAAAACGCCCAGTTGGTAGACCAAGAATGAGGTGCGAGAATAACATTAACTATGATTTGAGGGAAGTAGATTATACAGGGAATGATTGGAAAGCATTAGCTCAGGATAGGGATGTATGGAGAGCTTATGTCCGCGCGGCCATGAACCTACGGGTTCGATAGTGCCAGTGAGTAAGTGTATATATATATATATATATATATATATATATATATATATATATATGCCTATATTCTGAATATTCGAAATCACTGTAAAAAGAGGGAGAATATCGTTTTATAATCTTCTTGCCAAGATAAAGAATACGTTAGGCCTATTTCTCTTCTAAATTTCCAATTTAGCTTGATCACTTATAGGCCCTAAATTTTATAGGAAATTTATCTTGTCCCCCGTTTCTATGATTAACTACAGTAAGTTTATGAAATGGAATATTCTTATCTGGGGTGTAATTGGCTAATTAGTAATAAACTACAGTAATCCATCAGTTATTTAGGGTGAACTATCCAGAAACAAGCTCTAGATCTACACGAAAAAAGAACTTCAGTTTTCTATTGTATTTGAAAACAGCTACATCTTAATTTCCAAATGGTGACAGTCCCATTAATTTCTTTGCTTTGTTAAAAAGGTATCAACTTCAGCTGCACTTCATTATGTTTTTTCACATCCCCTCCACTTAGTCCTACACCCTAGGGCTCGAGTCTTCGTATAGAGGTGTGGTGACCCAACATCATGCAACTTAACCTGTATTTAAGACATCCCCCTCTAAACGTCCTTCTGCCTCCCCCCCCCCCACCCCCCTTCCAGAGTGTAATAATGATGGACTACAACTAACTTGGGCTATCTTTGTTTTTTTTCTATACTTTTTTTTTTCAAGGAGTAGTGAGTTGACCTTGTAAAGCCACGTTGCCAGATTGTATTCTCAAAGTTTTAATACGCAAATTCATATGATACAAATAAAGAGAAAATTGTATGTCAGAATCGGGATTTGAACCCAATGTCTCCAGCTTTACGCGGTGGTGCACTAAGCAATTGTGCATTTAAGTACAGTTCAAGTGTCTCTAGTACCAAGGTTCGTGATTTCTAATCCCAGCAGGTTCCACGGATTTTTTTAGGAAGAATTCTGAGCATGACCTTTAATAGAAAGGCAGATGAAATTCTTGATCAGGTGTCGTAGATTTAAGGAACGTAAAAGAAACTCAAGCAAAAAATAAGTAACCTCTGAGAAAAATTTTTCCGGGACATCGAAGTTGTTAAAGAACGTCGTAAAATTTTTGTAATCATGTCTGAAGAAGGTACAAAGTACCGAAAACAGCTGTTACTAATTTATATTTTAATAAATATGAAAATGATATAAAACTTTAAGCTTTATTTTCATTTAATGAAGTAAAATATAACTTATAGTCAACCTAAAGCAATCATATATGTTACACTTTTTTAATGGCTACAACTTTTAAATATTCATTTTAATTTTAAACAAGTTTTAATCCTGAAACGAGTAATTTAAGGTATAGTGCAGAGTTACGGAACTAGTGCTGATTCGAATCCCAATGGAGAATGGCATTTTATCTAGGAAGGCTGGAATTTCAGCCACTATGGGACCGGTGCCCACCCAGCATTGTGAAGAATTGGGTAGTTACAATGAGTAGCGGCTCCAGGTTGAGAAAACCAACTATAAAACTTGAGAACCGACATGCTGACCACATGCCACCCAATTCTGGTAGATGATCATCCATCTCTGACATCTCTGTGATTACCACATGTGAATGTGAGGTCAGCAGCCGGAAGGTAGGGTAAGGGTCTTCTAGACCTGTCGCGCCATGGACGTTTTGGCTATTCTATCCCAGACGTCCCTCTGTAAATGTTCCAACAGAGAACAAATTATGTTAGCATCATATGAACCAATGATGAGTGAATAAATATAGGCCTACAAAAAACAGCAATCTGATCAAATGGAAGTTAGTTTTCGTTGTTCTTGTACACACATGGCCTAACTCAATGGATTCGCCATCATCAGGGATTGTCTTCTTCCGAATGGAGAAAAGCGATTAAAACGCAAGCCAATGTATCGGCGGTGCGTTCTTTGCCGGGCAGGTCTAGGGACGATACCCTCTGTAGACGTTGTCGCAGAGAGCACGAAACCCTTGCACACGTCCTTGGGGCTTGTCCGTTTGGAGAATCACTGAGAAACATTCGGCAACACACTATTCGAAATATGATGGCAGAAGTCTTGCGAGATCATGAATACACAGTTTATGAGGAAGTACATGGTGTGGCCACTAATGGGAGTAACAGACGAATAGACATATTATTGCATTTAGACCATCCTCTAAAATTGGTATGATATTAGATCCCACAATTCGTTTTGAGACTCATAGTGGCCAACCTGAGGAAGTTGACTGTGAAAAGAAAGTCATATATGAGCCAACAATTGACTATTACAAAGATAAATACCAACTAGATAGTATAACTGTCACAGGATTGATGATCGGGGCAAGAGGTACTATACCAGGATTCTTAGCTAAATTTTGGAATTCCTTAGATTTGGACAGGGTGTATTTTTCTAGAATTGCCATCGCTGCCATTAGAGGATCAATTTCAATTTTAAGAAACCATCTTTACAAAATATCTACGTACTTTACAGTATGTATACTTCAATTAGGCCTACAAAGTTGAATTTTTTAAAATATATTTACAAAATGTATTTCATCAATTTAGAAAATTAATTGTATACTTGTCCTTGAGGCAATACTCTATTGATGGAAGTTAGGCCTATATATAATAATAAAAATATTCTATATGCATCTTATTTGGTTACATCAGATTAGTTTACATTTATTGGATAATTTGGCGCCCGTACTGATAAGTTGCCTATTCTCTTTGAACAATAACTATCATGTAAGTTAATGTAATGTTTTCCATAGTAAATATAGGAATTTTAAGTTAAAATGACCATCAATTTCAAGGCATTTTTCGTTTTTGTTTTTTTTGGGGGGGGAACAACATAGCCTATACAATTTCCTCAGGCAATTATTCACATAAAAACTCCATGGTGTAGAAGGCCCTTGACCTACAATCCGGCTACTGGTTACACATCCACTTGTGTTAATGACAGGTGGAATATCATCCAGCCAGGAGAGGGATCACATTTGGTCAATATGTCGTGTATCCCAGCCGTTATAGCCGGTCTCAACCTGGAGCCGCTACTTATTGCAGCTAACCAAATTCCTCACGATGCTGTCTGCACACCGGTCTCATAGGGCCTATTGGTCGAAATTTCATGAGAACATTTCTTCCTCCATGGGGACTCGAATAAGCGCAAGTTTCGTGCTCTGCGCCAAGGCATCTTGCCTTAGACCCTTCGGCTACGGCGCAAGACAATTATTTATAAATTGCAATCATATTTTGTGCGTTTTTTTTTTTCGGGTTTTTTATTTGAATACATGCAGGCAGACTCCTGTCACAGAATCCCTACAAAGATCATACAGATCACCGTTTGGAATACACATACCTTAAATTTTCCGCCATCCTGAGTTGTATTGCAGATGAACATCGGGTTTTCACTGTCGAAAAAAGCGTATATAGCACTGTATTCATAGTTTTTTGTAGTGCAAAGAATAACAAGACACACTGACAAGAACTAGCACTAGCAGAACATACCACCGCCACAGTTAATGCCAGACTACATTACAATATGTTATCAAAGTACTGTGCGTTCAAGCGATGTAACGGAGTGGCGAGTTGATGAACTACGAGTTCTAACATTACTATAAGCAACAAAACAAAACATGTAACGCTCTCCACGCGACCTTTATCATCGTTTGTACACACAGAAGTTTACCAACACGCCGCTTCACCAACGTTACTCAATTGTTTATCATCATCATCATCATAGTGCATTCACGAATTTAGGCCATTTGTTGACCTGTTTCGGCCTCAAGAGAAAACACCATCCAAAAGTCTTTTGAGTGGACATCCTGGTCTTCTTCTTCCTGCAGGTTGATATCTTAACATTTGTTTGGGTATTCTGTGATCTTCCATTCGATGAACATGTTGCATCCATCTTGACTTATAATCAGAAATTTTGTTTTCTAAAGATTCCATCTAAGATGTCTTCATTTTTTTGTGATCTAGTAGTGTGTATCCTGCAGTCCTCCGAAGATATCTCATTTCAGCAGATCTAAGTCTCTGTATATCCTTCTGTTTCAACGTCCATACTTCGCTACCATACAAAAGAGTTGGAAGAGCCAGTGTTTTATACACTTTCAGTCTTGAATGCTTTTGGACTAACTGTGGCTTGAAGATAGAAACATTAACAGCGTAATTTATTCTTTATTGGAAGCAACTTCAAAGTAGTGTACATGTAGGTAATATCACCTTCGACATAGGCCTATCTTCTGCTTAGATCCAGATTGTTAACTCAACTTTAGCTAATATTTTTGCATGCTTAAGCTATGTAAGCCTAGCAGTTTCACACATAACATTGTACATTTTAATAATAAACTAACTCACTGGCACTATCGAATCTGTAGGTTCATGGCCGCGCGGACATAAGTTTTCCATATATCCCTATCCTGAGCTAATGTTTTTTCCATCATTTTCTGTATATACAATCTACTTCTCTCAAATGATATGTTATTCTCCCACCTCATCCTTGGTCTACCAACTGAGAATTTTCCCTCAGGTTTTCTTACAAGAAGCTTCCATGCACATTTTTCATTCCCCATTCGTGCCACATG
Organism: Diploptera punctata; assembly: GCA_030220185.1. NCBI lineage: Eukaryota > Metazoa > Arthropoda > Insecta > Blattodea > Blaberidae > Diploptera > Diploptera punctata. The sequence goes on from JASPKZ010010656.1 coordinate 1,503,511, forward strand.
TCCTGCCGATCGCAGTCTATGAGACTTAAATGTTATTATATCCGGTTTCCTATTGGCCTACGTAGGCCTACCATGTAGCTCATTATTATGTAGTTTTCTCCATTCATCTCTTTTAGGCCCAAACATTTTCCAAATAGGTAACTTTATTCTCAAATACTCGTAATCTTATTTCCTCCCTTAAAGTAAGAGTCCATGTTTCGCATCCATATAGGCCTAACTGGGAGAATAAGTTTTTTTTTATATTTTCAGTGTAACTTTTTTGAAAAGATTTGGGACGACAAGAGTCCCTGTAATGTTTAATAATGTGCATTTCCAGAATTGAGCCTATGTTTAATTTCTTTGTGCATCTCATTCCTATTTGTAATAATAATAATAATAATAATAATAATAATAATAATAATAATAATAAAATAATTAGTTAACAATATTTTACTTGGCAGAGTTGCAATTTTAATGTGATGTTTACCACCAAAGTAGGTTAGCAAATTTTACAATAGGCCCTAATTACTAATTAATATTATATATAAATTACAATAAACATAAATGATTGCACGGTATATGTACAATTGGTCATTGCAAAAAGGGCCTTCCTCGAATCAGCTCATTGAGAAGATCACTGCTACAAGGCCCTCTATCCTGGAATAAGAACATTGTAGCATGAAATTAAAAATAAAATGCTCTACTGTGGGTCTGAATGAAAGCTGGGGGAAGCTCTCATAAGACCAAAATGTGTAGGCCTATGTAAGGATGTTGGATTTATAGTTAACACATTTAAAAACGGAGAAAGGCCTTTTAGAAATTATCTTTTCAATTCTACAATATTTGATTTACTCTATCTAGATTTATCAAATAAAATAGGCCCTATAGAGTGTTAAACTGAATAAATGAAAATAAAGCTGCTAATGAAATAGGATAGGAAATATAATTTTAGTGAAAAATGTATTATATTAAACAACAAGTAGGCCTAATTAGGCCTATATAAGACTGATTTAAAAGTGCCAAGTAGGCCTATGCGGCAAATCCTGATATCTTGGAGAAAGGAATTACAAGAGCGGTCAGAGGCTACTGCGAAAGAAGCAGAGTAACAAAAGGTGCTGTGCAGAATTATCTTGTGTCAATATTGTGGTAAGAAGGTAACTTCTCAAATCTGAGTAATTTAAGGTACAAGGGACTTGCTACGGCTCGAATCCCCACTGGGGAAGAAATTTTCTAATGGAACTTCGACCATTATGGGGCCGGTACTCACTCAGCATCATGAGAAATCTTTCTGAGACAAAAAAAAAGTTTCTATTTTCTTACTTGGTGTTATCAATAGTTCTCAACTCAAATGAATTTCTGTTATAAAAACTTCGTCAATTAGACTAGTCAAAACCCTGTAGGCCTTTCAGAAAAATGTTCCATCTTCGGCATATCAGGTAAACTATTTAGGCCTATTCCAATATTTAACATTTTACTGCATTACCTCACCGGTGATTTTAGAAGTAGGCCTATTGATTGAATTATGTAATTCATCATTAATTCGTTAAGAGTGACGATCTTTCACCGTAAAAATACAACCGTCAAGAAATGCGGACATGGGTTCATCTGGAGTAAAATTTTCCGGAGGTCAAATAGTCCCCCATTCGGTTCTCCGGGCGGGGACTACTTCAGGGAACCCATGTCAAAGGCTCAAACACAGGGACATGTTCCTAGGAACATGGAATGTTAGGACTGCAATGGGCAGGACATGTTGCGAGTATGGGGAATGAAAGACGTGCATGGAAACTTCTTGTAGGAAAGCCAGAAGGAAAACGCCCAGTTGGTAGACCAATAATGAGGTGAGAGAACAACATTAACTATGATTTGAGGGAAGTAGATTATACAGGGAATGATTGGAAAGCATTAGCTCAGGATAGGGATGTATGGAGAGCTTATGTCCGCGCGGCCATGAACCTACGGGTTCGATAGTGTCAGTGAGTAAGTAAGTAAGTATCATTAATTCGTTCGTGTTGTCTCAGAGCAGACTCTGGATGGAAATGATCATTCAAGGGGCAGTTAATGTCCTTGTATGGTCAAAAACATATGTGTGATCCAAAGTTCAAAATTGCCTTTCCCGAAAGGTCATTGTAAGGTCAGTCTGAACATGTAACACGGAAGTACCTATAAAATAAGAGGTTAAGCTAATTAGCCTACATGGTGGAAAAGAAGAGAAATAAAAATAGTATAAATAAAAATTCAGAATTACAAATAACTTGGTATCTAAATCGATTGCAATAAAGATGGCAAAATTTGTAATGTTGTTCATAGAGACTTCAATAATGCAATAGAATTTTCAGTGACTTGTTCAGACAGCTGTAATAAATTACCTGAATAAGTGCTGTAAATTGTATTCCGCTACCTTGAAGGTACTTTTATGTCTTCATTGACCACTGGCTTTTGTTAGTGGGAGAGGTTTTTTTTTTCTTTTCTTCAGTTCAATGTCATTTAACGTAATTTGACCGTGAGGAGAGACACAAGGTGTTCCAAAATCTACCTTGTCCGTAGGACGCAAAAAGGAATGTGTTCTGAGGACACAGCCCATTATTACATTAAAGCTTAATTCTTCTTCTTCTATAACCTCTACAACTCTCTGTTTGAAGGTTTTTGAACTTTTAAACACGATGTCTCCAATGTGTGTAATATCTCTAAACTCCTGGCGCGACAGGCCTACAAGGTCCTTAGCCTACCAGCCGGCTGCTCGCCTCACATCCACATGTGTCAATAACAGAGGTGATGATTATCAGCCAGTGTAGGGGTGACATGTGGTCAGCATGTCGAGTCCCCCAGCCGTTAGAGCTGGTTTTCTCAACCTGGAGCCGCTACTTATTCTAACTACCCAATTGCCTCACGATGCTGGGTGGGCACCGGTCCCATACTGGCCGAAATACCATGAGAAAAATTTCTTCCTCCATGGAGACTCGAACCAGCGCAAGTCCCGTAGCTTCGTGCCTTAACCACTCAGCTACGGCGCTAATCCTCTTATATCAGAGACTACCCGACTCAAAAACAGTTTAAAAAAGCTCTCTAAATATTTCTTTAGACAATATAAATATTTAACAATGTTCTAGGTATATTTATTATTATTATTTTATATTTTCACTTCACTTCCAAGTCAATTATTTAATAAATTTATAGATTATTATTATTATTATTATTATTATTATTATTATTGAATCTACAAATATTTTGAAACCCTATTTCGCCACAAAGGCACGTTAGGGTTGTAGCTTACTATAACAATATTATACTATAGGCCCACCACCAGATAGGCCTATCTACAGATAGATAGATAGACAGATAGAAAGCTCTGCGGCCATCACTTAAGTGTTGGCAGTGAGCGTTCCATTTTGGCCCTCCATAACAGGTAGAACCCCGTGTTCCTGTAAAATACATTAGCCCCGGTTTAAATTTTCAATTCAAATTTGAAGTTAATTAGCAGAGTGAAGTCGGAAGCGGACCTTTTGGTGTTCTATTCCAGCATTTGCTCTTTGGATTGAGGGAAACCGCTTAAAACCTCAATCGGAATGGTCGATCACGCGGGATCTTGCCAAGTTTGGCTTTCGGATGACTCTACATTGGGAGGGCATCCAGGCTTCTCTTTATTTAAATATAGGCCCTACATTGTGAAACAGAAATATTGTCTTATGGTTTTGAATGAGTGTTATGAATTAGCCTATATAAATCGTCTATAAGTGTCTTAGAAAATACTACATATTGTTATGAATGTTAGCTATGAATTTTATAAAATGTTTATAATAATTTTGTTCTTAAAATCACTTCACAATTTATTATTCGCTGATGACCAGATTATAATAGGACAAGATAAAGAAGATATAGAATATATGATCAGAAAGTTGGTCGATGCATTTGAGGTAGGTGGACTGAAGATAAGTTATATTAAAACAGAATATATGGTAATCGGAGGAAATTCAGAAGACCTACAAATAAATAATATGATAATTAAATGTGTTGAAGAATTTAAATATCTTGGATCTATAATAGATAAATCTGGTACTTGTGAAAAATATATTATTAACAGAGTAAATTGTGCAAGGAAGGCGATTAGATCCCTGAATGGTCTTTTATGGAATAGAAATTTGACCAGAAAAACAAAAAAAGGGATTATACAGACAATAATAGAAAGTATACTTACATATGGATCAGAAAGCTGGACAATAAATGAAAGGATGCAGAAAAGAATCTTGGCGACAGAAATTGATGGATTACGGAGAAGTATGAGAATATCCAGGCTACAACATATTCGAAATACATATATCAGACAAGAAATGGATGCACAAGAAACTGCTATCGATAGAATAACAAAGAGAGCTCTACAGTGGTATGGACATGTACAACGGATGCCGGAAGACCAGTGGCCTAAACAGGTGTTGGATTGGATGGTACCAGGTAGAAGGAGAAGGGGAAGAAGTAGAAGAGCATGGTATGAGGGAATATATGATGCCATGATGAAGAGGGGTATGGAAGATGGACAATGGGAAGACAGGAATCTCTGGAAAGCAGGAATCAAGGGCAAACTGCTGTAAAGTGGAAAGCCTGTATTAAGTAAGTAAAATCACTTCATACATTGAGGCAGACGCCTCATCATCATTTAAAAGTAAGTTTACTCCAGACTTATTGTATTGAATTTCAGGTTTTCCAAGTCATCATTGATTTTTTAACATTTAAAAAAATGAATGGAAACAATTAATTCAACAAGATGCAGTTTTACTGTTCTAAAACTTAGTTGTTGTATGATAGTAGAAATTGCATAGCTATGATTGGTTATTATATTTCAAGGAAATTATAAGAAAAGGCCACTTAAAATAATTATATGATAGGGTTTAAATTATTATAAACATATGTGTAGGTTACAAGAAGCAGAAGAGCTCTCAGTTCCCAGATTACGAGATAATTGATCATAATTGATCCAATAAGTCTATCACCTGCGACATCACCCTCAAATTATCCTTTTTTTTATTTAGATTTCCTTTCCCCCCCTGGGGTCTAACAAGCAGATCTTTATTCTACTCTACCTGGGCATGGAAATCTCCAATTCATATTATTATTATTATTATTATTATTATTATTAATATAAAATTATCGGATATTCACCTGAAAGGTTGAGGAGATGGACCTTTCAGGTGAATATTCCATAATTTTATATTAATTTTGAATAATACCTCAACGGAACACATCATGAATCTTATAAAAGTTGATTATTATTAATTATTATTATTATTATTATTATTATTATTATTATTATTATTAAAAATTACTCGCCACTGAAATGGACTACTGGAGACGTGCTGCACGAATATCCAGGAAGGATAAAATCAGATAATCATATATAAACGAAAAAATGCAGGTACAATATTCAATATTAGATTTTATAAAGAAGAAACAATTAAATTGGTACGGACACATTAGAAGGATGGAAGAAGGAAGACTACCTAAGATAATCATGGATTGGGAACCACAGGGAAGGAAAAAGAAGGGTAGACCAAATATTACGTGGATTCAGGGAATCAATGAAACTAAGAGGGAATGGGAAATAGAAGAAGATATATGGATGAACAGACAAGAATGGAAAAATGTGTTGAAACAAATGTGTTGTTAACTGTGAACATGGGTACCGGAAAAATGTATATTCATTGTAAAAGCAGGAATAATAAAAACATTATTATTATTATTATTATTATTATTATTATTATTATTATTATTATTATTATTATTATTACAGTATAACTCAACAGTCAACTTTGATATTTTTTAGACAAGTTGGGAGTCCCTGCAATGTAAACCTAGAATAGCATGTAGCCTATTTCCAAAGTTAAGCCCATTTTAAATTTATTTTAGCAGACTATTTAACTCATGCCCAATATGGAAGTCAATGACCAATCATATTTCAATGATTTTTTTTATTTACAACCAATCACAATCGTTTATCACCTCAATTTTATCAATTTAATTTATCACTTTAAAATCAAGCCCCTCCTTTTTAATATTCTGAACAGGTCATAGTATTATTTTGCAGTGACTGCATGTAGCTACCAGATTGTATAGGCCTATATAGTGCACGAATGTTAGCTGATAGTACTTGCGGTATATAATATAAAAACATTTGTAGCAATGGATTAGGCTATACCACAAGAAAAAGAGAAACCGCTGTTTGCACTTGTTTACACGTATTATTTCCCAGGAATTTAAGTTCCAGAAAAATATAATTGACATATTTACATCATAGGATGTCAGAAATTAATTATTAACCTATAAAATTGGTTATAAATTTCTCCACTAGGGTGCATTCTTAAAATATTGCGATCCTTTGGCAATAAATAATATGATCTCGTTGCAGTGATGAACAAATAACAATCGTTTGTGATTTGTTTTCAAACATCGCCGTTTATATTAAATACATAAATATTTTAAAGAACGATATTTATATATAATATTAAAATAACTATATTCAAATAATGATTTGTGAGTAAACAGCTCAATTTTATTTTTTAAATAGTCCTAACAAATGCCACTCTTGATTTCCGAATTATCTAGACTATTTAACTCATGCCCCAAATGGGAGTCAATGACCAATCACGTTTCAATGATTTCTGTTTTACAACCAATCAGAGTCGTGTTTCACCAAATATTTATCAGTGTTAAATTTACTATATTAAAGAAAGCTCCTCCTTTTTAATATTCTGAACAGGTCTGACCATTATTTTGCAGTGACTGAGCCTATAAAGAAATACGGCTACCAGATTGTATATATAAGATGTCAACACATAGCGCTTGCAGGAGTTAATATAAAAACAAAAAAAACACTGTTTGCACTTTCTTAAATGTATTTTTTCCCAGGTAATAATCCAGAAAAATATAATTGTCATATTTACATCATACGACATCCGAAATGAATTAATATACAGTTTGATGTGTTTAATTTTTTCTCCACTAGAGAGCATTCTTACAATATTGCGTTCCTTTGGCAATAAATAGTATGATCTGGTTGCAGTGATAAAAAAAGAAGCAGATGAAGCGTACATATCGTTTCTCATTTGTTTTCAAACATCGCCGTTTACATTAAATATTTTAAAATAACTATAGTTGAATAATGATTAGTGAGTAAACAGCTTAATTTTATTCGTTAAATTGTCCTAACAAATGCCACTCTTGATTTCCAAATTCTCTAGATAAATTGGAAATCACTCCTGGCATTACTTAGCCTATGATTATTCTTGTTTACAGTTATTATTTCAGCCTGTTAATACTTATAAAGTTCTTGATGATTTCCGTTGAGCTGTTAACCACAGTTTGCAAGTTTAATTAATTTATATAAAATTATGTAGGCCTACCTTGCAAGTTCACTCTTCCTAAACTAATACAACTGCAAAAACACTGTACGCTTTTCGGCACTAGTCTCATTCTCAACAGGTAGTCTGTTTTAAATAAAACTTCTAAAATTCCATAGGCCTTTCGGAATCGATTCCATCCTCATCAGAATGTTTTCACTCATCAACTAATAAACAGCACAATAAGGGAAATTATGCAAGTTGAAAAGAACATTAGGAAAAATAGAAGAAAAACGTTTGAAATAGTATGGACACCTCATAAGAATGGAAGAAGATAGAATACCAAAGAAGATTCTTAATTGGAAAGCTAATGAAGAAGTAGAAGAGGCAGACCTAGAGAACGTTGAATGGATGGAGTGAGGTGAAGTATGGAAGCTAGAGATCTGAGGGAAGAAGATGCTCTAGACAGGAACCTCTGGCGACAAATCACTTTGGGTTGAAGGAGAAACACTGTATTGTGGAATATTCCTAATTTAAAAACATTACTACTATTATTATTATTATTATTATTATTATTATTATTACTATTAGGCCTAATGGGCTGAAGTCGGAACGGGTCAACAGACCTAATCCATGAATGCAGATGATGATGATGATGACTATTAGACCTATTATTAACTCACTGGCACTATCGAACCCGTAGGTTCATGGCCACGCGGACATAAGCTCTCCATACATCCCTATCCTGAGCCAATGTTTTTCCAATTATCCCCTGTATAATCTACTTCCCTCAAATCATAGTTAATGTTCTCCCACCTCACTCTTGGTAAACCAACTGGGCGTTTTCCCTCTGGTTTTCCTACAAGAAGCTTCCATGCACGTCTTTCATTCCCCAATCGTGCCACATGACCTGCCCATAGCAGTCTGCGAGACTTAACTGTTCTCATTATATCTGGCTTCCTATAAAGAGCATGTAATTCACTGTTAGACAGTCTTCTCCATTCACTTGTCTGTTCATCTCTCTTTGGTCCAAAAATTTTCCTAAGAACTTTATTCTCAAATACTTGTAATCTCCTTTCCTCTCTTAAAGCAAGAGTCCATGTTTCGCACCCATATAATATAACTGGTAGAATAATAGTTTTATATATTTTCAGTTTAACGTTTTTTGAAAGGAGTTGGGACATCAAAAGACTCTCTAATGTATAATAGCACGCATTTCCAGAATTGAGCCTATGTTTAATTTCTTTGTGCATCTCATTGCCATTTGTGATTATTGTTCCTAGGTATTTGAATTCAGCCACTTCCTCTAAATTTCCCTCATTTGTCATTAGCTTTTCATCTCCATTATATAGTGTATTTCTACGTGTGACCATATATTTACTTCCAGTCCTAATTTCTTAGTATTACTATATTATTATTATTATTATTATTATTATTATTATTAATAGCTTTATTTTACCTAGCAGAGTTAAGGCCTTAAGGCCTTGTCTACCACTCAACCAGGTTTAAAATAATACAAAAAAAATAGTCTTACATCTAAATTACAGTATATATAGGCTGTATATATACGATTACAACTTATGAATTCAATAAATTAATATTTATAATGTATTTTGATTTACTCTAAATCTAACGAATTAAATATATAATATGTACAAGATATATAAAAAACGATGAAAAGATTAATGACATAGTATAAAATTAAATAAATAGAGAAAAATTAATTATTAGACAACAGGTAACTGTATAAGCGTGACTTAAAGTTGCCAAGTGTGCGGCAACCCCTGATATCTTGAGGAAGGTGATTCCAGGAGCGTTATTATTATTATTATTATTATTATTATTATTATTATTATTATTATTATTATTTGAGACGTGTAAAGTTTCGTAAGCATTTGATGTTTGACTTGACTGTACTGTGGGGGGGGGGGGCTCGATACACGGGAGCAACTCTGAGTCCAGGGTAAGACGAGACATGAAGACATATTACAGACATTAACACAGATTTTCATCCCTTTCCACGTGAATCTTCTCTTCTCTCTCCAGTTGCACCCTCAAGACAAGACAACTCGGCTAATCCACGTTCATGCGGGCGCTATAAGCTTCAAATCCCCACACAATTCGCGTACACAACTACCTCCAAAAAAGTCAAAACTCGGTTCAATATGTTTCAGATTTTATTTCTGGAATTGGACCAGCCATTCCCAAGGGGGGGAATATCGCCCAAACAGGACTCGAATCTGACCTACAAAGGTGGAAAAACTGGAGGTGCATACGTTCGTAAATTTTTAGAATCTAACATTGGAAAGGCAAGGATGTGGACTCAAAATAAAGAAGAAAAAAAGGCACGAGACAAAAAATTTTGGGACCTCTGACTTATTATCTGGAGAAGGTAATTCTAAAATTTGAGTAAACATTATAAAAATACCTCGTAATATCCTTACAAAAACAGGAAGTACAGTCTCTACCTGTATCTGGAATTTTCTTTCGGTCTCACTGCACACAGGTTTTGTGAAATACAGGTTCATTTAACAAATATTTGGCGTGTGACATCTGTCTTACAAATATCCAGTGCACTGTAAAATCTTAAATTATTTTAAGGTCTGAGACCGATTGTGTACGTATATTTCACAGGTAGCGTTCTGAATTAACGGAATAAGATGGCTAAATCGTATGTATCATTGTCATTAAACGAAAAAGTGAAAGTGATTGAAGATAAAGAAAAAAAAACTCTCAGTACACGAAATAATGACTAAATTTAAATGATTTATGAGATTTTAAAACGTAAAGAAAAAATTATGAATGAAATAGTCAAATGAAGAGAAAAAAATCCATTTACAAGTCCGCGATCAAAAACTCTCCAAATTTCCGGACCATAGTTAGTGAGTGCAAACCGAAACTACATACTTTAATTTCAAGGATACGCGCCTAAGAGACATATTTTAACGCTGACGAAACGGGACTGTTTTTTCGCGCGTTATCTTCGAAATCGCTCGTACATAGGCCTACTATAGGCCTACTTCTCTTTCCAACGGCAGCGGAACTACAATATTAATCCAGGGTACATAAAAAGGCATACGGTACTCTTTAATCTAATATTGGTTAATATTTTTTTTTTATAATGCGGAAAGTTATCTAATGTGGAAAAAATAATTGGTCCCATGCGATTCCGCTTTGAACAAGTTTTTCTGTATATGCCTGGTGCCAATCCCAGTCAGACTCCGAAGCCTAACAAGGCAATCTGTAACCAGGGAAGCCACATTACAACTAACTGCCATAAAAATTCTATTTACATCATCCTAGCACGGTAGCATATGGCATATAAATTTCAAGGCGATATAAATCTGGTAATGACGCAGTAAACAAACAATTTTCAACTCAAGTTGCGTGTAAAATTGATCGGTATCATTTGCATCATCCGCTAGGCTCCTTACAAATTATTCCCAATAAAAATTTAATTCTAAAAACATCGTGACATAATTTATAGAGCAATTTCTGCAACATTTCTCTTTAATCCATGCACTATAATGATACTTGTGGAAGAAGCTACGAAGTCTATAACTCATAGATGATATATCATAAAAATAAAACTGTTTTCATCATAATTTTGTTTCCGAAAGCTTCCAGAAACCATCTCCAGCCACTATAAATCAAAGAGTTTCATACATGCTTCGCTAGTAACATTTTTCTTAAGAGCTTCAGAAGCAAACATGAGTACACACAAAAAATACTTGTTTGTCCTCTGGCAAAAGAAGAAGAAAGTAAAACCAGGGAAGGGGGAAGCTTTCAAAAAAATCTTGGTCGCCATGTCTGTTCAAAGTATACGTTGTAGAGATTTTAGGGGGTGGGTGGGAGAGGAGATAGACCCAGGTTATCTTATTCCTACGTTCCTATTGGTCAATTCAAATTCATCCTTTCGTTGCTGGAACACGGGGCGGCCTTCAGCAATCTTCAGGTAATCCTATTAATCATCTTGAGTGACTAAAAAACTATATAAAAAAAGAGCAACAACATGAAAATACCTAAACACGCCATACTTCTTGTGGCTACTATATAATCAATTCAGAAAACATCAATCTCTTCAGCCCTAATTTAAATATGTTGCCCCTTTTACATAATTTATATCATCCAGGACTTAAAGTTGTTATCATATTAGGCATATAAACTAACTAACTAACTCACTGGGACTATCTCCATTCATATTACTGAGCTAATGTTTTCCAATCAACCCCAGTATAATTTAAATCTCTGAAATTATAGTTAATTTTATTCTTCCACATCATTCTTGGCCAACCTTTCCCTCGGGTATTCCTAAAGGAGTTTTAAAGCCCCTCTTTCATTACCCATTCGTGCCATGTGCCACATTAGGCACATGAATTTCAAAATGATGAAATATCTTTGTAAATTTTAAAATGCCAAATTAGGTTACTGTTTATAGGGACTTTTATAAGATTCATGATGTGTTCCGTTGAGGTATTATTCAAAATTAAAATATAAAATTATGGAATATTCACCTGAAAGGTCCGTCTCAACTTAATTATTTAACTGTAGCGCATCATCCTGCCGATGATGCGACAAATCCCGAAAGCGCTACAGTTAAATAATTAATTAAGTTGAGGAGACGAACCTTTCAGGTGAATATTACGTAATTTTATATTTTAGTTTTGTTTATAGGGCCTATGACCTGCAAAATTCATGGTTTCGCGAACTAGCTGCGCGATTCAAGACATCATGCCTTTGTGTAGGCTATAGCTACGAAACTAGGGCATTGCTCGAGTTCCGATAGCGGAAGATATAGGCTATTCTCACGGAATTTAGGTAAGTATGGAACCGAATATCACCCAGTACAGCGAGTGGATGGCTACAACAAGTAGGCCTAGCGGCTCAAGGTAAAGAAATCAAGATAATGGCTGGGGAAGAACTTGCTGACCACATGTCATCTCTAGATGATATCCCACCTGCGTGACTAACATACGTGGATGTGAGGTCAGCTGCCGGACGGTAGACCAAAAGTCTTCTATGCCTGTCGCGCCATCGAGTTTTAGTTTAGTAGAATTCGTCAAAACGATAGATCAGAAAAACATGTTATCTCGAAGCTCAAAGGGTTGTTGCTTCGATACTGGCCAAAGTAGATGGATTTTTCTATTGTACACTTTTGTAAACTTTAAATTGGTTAGAATACCTAGGCCTATTATTTATGACAAATGTAGTCCTAATTCATGAATCCATGTTCTCCGACATAAAAATAACAATAATTCTAACAACAACAATAATAATAATAATAATAATAATAATAATAATAATAATAATTACTATTATCATCATAGTACATTCACGAATTTAGGCCATTTGTTGACCTGTTTCGGCCTCAAGAGAAACACCATCCAGAAGTCTTTTGAGTGGACGTCCTGGTCTTCTTCTTCCTGCGGGTTGATATCTTAACATTAGTTTGGGTATTCTGTGATCTTCCATTCGATGAACATGTTGTATCCATCTTGACTTATACTATGAATTACTATTATTACATTTATAAACAGATTTTCAATGTTTACACTTATATCTGTGCATAATGTTTTATTTTCCTTCTCCACTCGTCCCTATCATACCACTCCATGTCATTGAAATCTGACTTATAGGCCTATTGGAGATGGGGAAGGAGTAGGCCTACAAAGGCCTTGAGGACTTTGAAAAAAAATAAGGAAGCCACGACGCAATAAAATCAATATTCAGGAAATATTTTTAAAAAAATGGAAATTATATTTTAGTAAGCATTTGACTGAAAAACGTTCGGTATAACAATAATAATAATAATAATAATAATAATAATAATAATAATAATCATCATCATCATCATCCGGTATCATGGCAGCTGCCGCCGTTTTCCGAAAACCAAACGCCATTCCTCTCTGTCCATCCATTGATCTTCCTCCATTCCTCTGATATTCATAGCTGCTTGTACCCCTTCTATCCAAGTTTTCTTCGGTCTTCCTATCTTCCTCCAATCCATTGGGATCCATTCCATAACAATTTTAGGCAATCTTTGCTCTGGCATTCTTTTGACATGGCTTTACCACTGTAATCTTTTCTTTTCTATAATGTCTGGCTCCTCTTATACATACATAATTTCCCTTATTTCTTTATTTCGTATTCCGTATATAATAATAATAATAATAATAATAATAATAATAATAATAATAATACTAAAAGTAAAAATAATAATAATAATACTAAAAGTAAAAATAATAATAATAATAATAATAATAATAATAATAATAATAATAATAATAATAATAATAATAATAATAATAATAATAACAATAAAAATAATAATAATAATTTAAAGGGCAAGTAGTTCACAAAAATTTGAACTATAAAGTATAGCAACATACATAATAAAAAAACATGCAGGCCTTTGAAGAGAGTTTTCTTAGCTAAAACCACAACTGCAGAAGATGGTCATAAAAAGTAATATGAAAATCAAGCAAGAATGAGCTTTACAAGCAGTGGAATGGGTGTCAAGGACGTGCATGTTTAATGTCATTTACAAGGTCAATAGTAATGGCAATTCCCGTAAGAAAATATCCACAACAGCTACTGTGCCCGTATTCAATTACAGTTATTAGATATTTACGAGAACCTCAGATTTATTGCATCAAATGGGTCTATATCAAAAGTATGTAACTAACCCACAGGTTCTTCGTAGCCGCATGGACATAACCTCTCCATATATCCCTCTCCTCAGCTAATCTTTCCCAATCATCATCTGCATAATCTACTTTTCTCAAATCATGGTTAATCTTCTATTCCCACCTTAAAGTCTACTTAATGGGTATTTTCCCTCTGGTTTTCCTACAAGGAGTTTTCATGCCCCTCTTCCATTCCCCTTTCGTGCCATATGTCCTGCCCTGGGCAGTCTACGAGACTTTACTATTCTTATTATAGGCCTATCTGGTTTCTTATAAATATTATGTGGCTCACTGTTCTGCAGTCTTCTCCATTCGCCTGTCAGTTCATCTCCCTTTGGTCCAAAAATGTTCCTAAGAACTTTATTCTCAAATACTCGTAATCTTTTGTTCTCTTTTAAAGTAAGAGTCCATGTTTCGCATCCATATAATACAGCATGGAGAATAAGAGCTTTATATATTTTCAGTTTAACGTTTTTTGAAAGAAGTTGGGACATCGAGAGTCTCTGCAATGCATAATAGCACGCATTTCCAGAGTGAGCCTATGTTTAATCCCCTTGTGCATCTCATTCCTATTTGTAATTTTTTAAAATACTTCAGCTTCTGGATGAAAGGATATCTTCTTCTTCCTCTTCTTCACTTCACGGGCTAGGCAAAATGCCTGTTCCGCCTCACAGTTGTTCTGTCCATCTTTTCACTGGCCTTCCTACATTCCTTGAACCTCTTGGCTTGTAGTTAAATGCTGCTTTTGGAAATCTTGTTATGTTCATTCTTTCCACATGTCTAAACAATTTTTCTCTGTATTCTTTGATTTTATTATTTAATGGATATATATTTAACTCTATTCTTATATCTTCATTCTTTATCCGATCCATTCTTGTTCTTCCAAGGAAGTTCATTCTACGCTTTGTATTCTGCTTTGTAATTTAAAAAAAAAAGAATATGATCTCATTAATTTTAAAATTAGGATCATAATAGGCACGTGTCAATTTATAAATATTCCTTTGGTATACTTACTTACTCGTCCCGCGCCGTAGCCGAGCGGTTAAGGTAGGAAGCCTTGGCGCAGAGCTACGGGACTTGCGCTGGTTCGAGTCTCCATGGGGGAAGAAATTTTCTCATGGTATTTCGGCCAGTATGGGACCGGTGCCCACCCAGCATCGTGAGGCAATTGGGTAGCTACAATAAGTAGCGGCTCCAGGTTGAGGAAACCAGCTATAACGGCTGGGGGACTCGACATGCTAACCACATGTCACCCCTACACTGGCTGCTGATCATCTACCTCTGTGATTCACACATGTGGATGTGAGGCCAGCAGCCGACTGGTAGGCTAAGGGCCTTGTAGGCCTGTCGCGCCAGGAGTATTATACTTACTTACTCACTGGCACTATCGAACCCCTAGGTTCATGGCCGAGCGGACATAAGCTCTCCATAGATCCCTATCCTGAGCTAATACCTTCCAATCATTCCCAGTATAATCTACTTCCCTCAAATCATAGTTAATGTTGTTCTCCAACCTCATTCTTGGTCTACCAACTGGGCGTTTTCCTTCTGGCTTTCCTACAAGAAGTTTCCATGCACGTCTTTCATTCCCCATACGCGCAACATGCTCTGCCCATCGCCGTCTACGAGACTTAACTGTTATTATATCTGGCTTCCTATAAAGACCATGTAGTTCATTGTTATATAGTCTTCTCCATTTACCTGTCTCTTTGGTCCAAATTCCTTTGGTATAGTGCATAAATTTATAAAATATATAGTGGGTCCATATACTTATACTTTAGTTACAAAGTTTTATTTTAAGGGGGGAAGAACATTAATTGGAATATAGGCCTGTCTAAATTGCAATCTTAATTGATTTTATTGAGTGTTGCTAACAAGGTATTGTAATTCTGCCACTTCTACAAAATTTCCTTCATTTGTCACTAACTGTCCATTTACATTATATAAGATATTTCTATGGATGGTCATAAGTGCCAGGAAGTTGAGGAAAAATCATTTTTTTATTTTATGTCCGAGACAATGCTCAACATAAGCTAATATAGGGCCTATGTACAGTTTGGGGCATTGTAATCCATAAAATTGTGTGTTTTATTTATCCTTTCTTTCCTTTTTCCATATGATTGGCTTATTGGTCCTCTTTTAGCCTTTTTTTTAAGTGTTGGCGGCTTTTCTTTGCAACTTTGTCTTCTTTCCATAGAAGTTCAATTAATACATTTATTTGTCATGATTCTCTTAATAACAATTGATTTTTTTTTATTTGTGAATATTTCACAATACAGTGTTTCTCCTTCAACCCAAAGTGGTTTGTCGCCTGAGGTTCCTGTCTAGAGCATCTTCTTCCCTCAAATCTCTAGCTTCCATACTTCTCTTCGCCCCATCCGTCCATCGTTCTCTAGGCCTGCCTCTTCCATTTCTTCCATTAGCTTTCAAAAAATTAAGGATCTTCTTTGGTATTCTCTCTTCTTCCATTCTTATGAGGTGTCCATACCGTTTCAATTGACGCTATAGGCTATAGGCATATATATCCATTTGTATACCTATAACTTATTATGCTTGCAGCCAAATATGCTTCTAGTTATAACTTGAATTTGAATTTATTTCTCCAGTATATCCATAGCAGGTTCGTTGGATTCATTCTAGGTGGGAAAACATTGTTAAATCGAAATTATCCAAGAACTTTTTTAACGAATACAGAATTCCTTTTTCAAACTATATACTGAATTAAAAAAATATATAGGCATATAGCCTAATGTATGAAAGAAGAAGCATTTCAGTCATCAATTTTTTTCGCAGTGCATGACCTTAGGAAGCCAGATATAATAAGAACAGTTAAGTCTCTCAGACTGCGATGGGCAGGACATGTTGCACGTATAAGGAATGAAAGACGTTCATGGAAGCTTCTTGTAGGAACACCAGAGGGAAAACGCCCAGTTGGTAGACCAAGAATGAGATGGGAGAATGACAACCATGATTTGAGGAAGTAGATTATACAGGAAATGATTGGAAAACATTAGCTCAGGATAGGGATGTATAGAGAGCTTATATATGCGCGGCTATGAACCTACGGGTACGATAGTGCCAGTGAATTAGTTAGTTACAGCAAGGGACAAGCTGGAATGAAATCGAGAATTTGAATTATAAAATTAAAGTAATCTTTCAGTGATAGATTTTGAAATAACCAGAGTCCGTTGGCGTGTTTTCACAAAGGTCCTATGCTTCCATGAGAACTGACAAGAACTATTACTAGGTACTTGCTTACTTACTCACTGGCACTAACAAACCCGTAGGTTCATGGCCGCGCGGACATAAGCTCTCCATACATCCCTATCCTGAGCTAATGCTTTCCAATCATTCCCCGTATAGGCCTAATCCACTTCCCTCAAATCATAGTTAATGTTCTCCCACCTCATTCTTGGTCTACCAACTGGGCGTTTTCCATCTGGCTTTGCTACAAGAAGCTTCCATGCACGTCTTTCATTCCCATACGTGCAACATGTCCTGCCCATCGCAATCTACGAGACTTAACTGTTCTTATTATATCTGGCTTCCTATAAAGACCATGTAGTTAATTGTTATGTACTCTTCTCCATTCTCCTGTCTGTTCATCTCTCTTTGGTCCAAAAATTTTCCTAAGAACTTTATTCTCAAATACTTGTAATCTCCTTTCCTCCCTTAAAGTAAGAGTCCATGTTTCGCACCCATATAATATAACTGGTAGAATAATAGTTTTATATATTTTCAGCTTAACATTTTTTGAAAGGAGTTGGGACATCAAAAGTCTCTGTAATGCATAATAGCACGCATTTCCAGAATTTAGCCTATGTTCAATTTCTTTGTGCATCTCATTCCTATTTGTGATTATTGTTCTTAGGTATTTGAATTCAGCCACTTCCTCAAAATTTCCCTCATTTGTCATTAGCTGTCCATCTCCATTATATACCCTACTGAATTTCTACGTGTGACCATATATTTAGTTTTTCTGATATTTACTTCCAGTCCCAATTTCTTAGTGTTACTCAATAGTGTGTGCGTGTTGGCCTTTAGTATCTCCTCGCTATCGGCCAGTAGTACTACATCATCAGCATAAACTAACAGCTTATTAATACCATTCAGTTGTAAGCCTTCCTCATTCTCTAAAGAATTAATGGTATGCTCTAGGTAATACCATTAGAATTTAAAGGTCTTCATCGCATCTCATTCCATGATCCGGCCCTGAGTTGGACACGAGTTGGAGAGGAGAAGGAGTAACAAATACTAATAAGTTTGTGTTCTGGAAAACAATCCACTGCAAAATACAAGAAACAATTTAGGAAGAAAGTAAATAGAAATTGTAGCAAATCTTGGGTAAACACCGTCTGCCATCGATATTATTTCGAGTCTGTTGTAAGGTACGGTATAAAAAAACAACACAGTGCTTCAAAGTGGTGCTGGGTATATATGGGAGAGTAGAACTAAAGTAAATAAGCCTTTAGATAAAATATAACAAGGAAATAAATATAAAAAAATACTATGGCAAATTGTCGCGACGTTCGTTTACTTTAGCTTTAGTCCGAACATTCATCAGGATTTTCAAGATCCAGCCAGACATTTTAAGCCGCTGTAAATTTTCCCTCCCACTGTGGAAATCTCAAGACTCCTAAAAGATGCGGACCCGTAAGGTATAGTCATATCCCAAATAAAACCGATACCTCCTACTCAAATTACATACAGACTAATGTCTTCATAAGTTTCTGGGTGGATTATAAATTAACAGTGTCATAAGCTTCCTCCAAATTGTCGCCATAGCTATACGGGGTTTCTGAATAGCCTATATCTCAAATATAGAGTCTAATAAAAATATTATTTTATTTATTTTCACGTGTCACAATGTATTTGACATCTTTCTGTCTCCATTTCAAGATTCTCCATATACCCAATCTTCATTCCTCTCTCTTTTTTCTTTTCACGGTACTTTCTCCAATCGCATTGTTGTGATCAGGCATGTAAGTTTTTGGCTTCCCCTTTTCCATTTTCCTGTCACATTACGTTGACAGTCATCTTCCGTAATCTGTCTTCCGTCATCATGTTCATATGTCCAATCCACCTTAATTTTTTTCAAGAATAAGAATAAGAATAACTGCATTTAACTATCTCGGATACCAAGTTACATACGAAGAGGAAAAAGTTTTTAGTCAAAGAATTATAACATTTAACAGAGTAACAGGAATTATAAATAATATTTTAAAGCCAAACACAGTAGGCCTACAGCAACACACACGAACTAAAATTTATAAAACACTGGTCAGACCCATATTACGTTACGGCAGTGAGGCCTGGACAATTCGCCGTGTAGATGAACAAAGACTAACTGCGGCAGAAATGAAATTTATGAGACGTACTGCAGGTTATTCAAGAACAGACCATAAAAGGAATTCTGAGATTCTCAAAGAATTACAAACAGAATCAGTCATGGAATATGTACAAAAATACAGAAACAACTGGAAATCTCACTTAAGAAGAATGAGCAGAACAAGAATACCACGCCAAATCTTAAATTACCAGCCATCAGGCAAGAGATCTTTGGGTAGACCCTTCAAACGTTGGATTGACCACTAGGTCTATCACAAGAAAGGAAGAAGAAGAAGATAAGAATAACTGGACGATATGCCTATTATGCATCAACCGGCTAAGCGACATGTTTTATAAAAAATGAGATGATGTCATCTGTTGCACTGGTCACGAATAAATTTACACGCACTTTTAGCGCCAAATCTTTAAATATAGTCTTAAATGTAAGCTGAATCAGTTCTATCAGAGATTCTATGTTTTGCAACTCCATGGCGCAATGGGCATAGAAGGTCTTTGACTTACCACCCGGGTTCTGCCCAATACATCCACATGTGTTAATCACAGAGGTAGACGATCATCCAGAAAATATAGGGATGTCATGTGGTAAGCATATAAGGCCCCCCAGCCGTTACAGCTGGCTTTATGAACCTGGAGCTGCTACTTATTGTAGCTACATAAGTTCCTCACAATGCTGGGTGACCGAAATTCCATGATAAAATTTATTCCGCCTCTGGAGACTAGAACCTGCTCAAGTCTCGTAATTCTGTACCAAGATATCTTACCTTAACCATTGGGATACAGCGCGAGGACTAAGTTGAGAAAACCCAGCTATAATATAATTTACATCATCAGAAAAATAAAAAAATATAGCCTCCAAGGGCGCTCATCCAGTTCGGACAAAGATAATATCAGAAAATAAATCAATAGAACAAGTGGTAAGATATAATTTCCCAGGTTGCGAAATATCATACACAGCGGAAACAGATATAAATAACAAACTAAATAAGTTTAATTATATAACAGGAACACTAAAAAGAACTTTGAAAAATAAAGCCAGGAAAGACTCTATAATGAAATTATACAAGACAATGGCAGTGCCTAATATTACTTATGGATCCGAAACATGGACAGTGACAACACAACAATCTGGCAGAATACAACCTGCTGAAATGGAATTCCTCAGACCAATAGCAGGATATCAAAGAACAGACAAAAAACACAACACAGAAATAAGACAACTAAAAGTAGATGAATTAAACACAACAATAGTGAAATACAGAACAAACTGGAAAGAACACTTGGCAACGATGAGTGAGAATTGAATACCAACTATTAACCACGACGAAGAAGAAGTTTGGGAAGACCAAAGAAAAGATGGAAACAGCAGCAATTTGGAGCCGGAGCAGGCTAGTAAATAAGCCTAAACCGTGATGAAGAAGAAGAAGATCAAAGATACGGTAAAAAACACACTCTCAACCAATCTTCAGATCCGAATTCAACAAAAACAATGGAAAAACACTATCCACACTACACCAGATGCACCCCGAAAGGAAACAGTAGCATATTTTCTACTAAACACAGGACATGATTGTCTTGCAGCTCATCTTCATCGAATTGGAATTTACAGAAGTCCTCATTGCTCACTGTGCTGCACGAACACCAACATGGACAGAAACCACCTGCTTCTGTGTCAGACACTTCACTCTGTTACGTTGAAGGATATGAGCCAAACTTTCTGTTTTGCTATCATGTTTTACTGTTTTAATTTATTGTTACCAGTTAGTTAAATAGTCTGCCCTTGCGGAAAATATGTTAGCCTAACTAACAACATGCTGTCTCTCTCTTCTTCTTCCTTACTATGTTGCCACTTTCTGTCCTCTGTATATATACAGTAATATAATGTACGGTTAAAAACTATAAAATAGTTACCTTGTAGGTCTGTCTCCTCAACTTAAGTTATTTTAAAACTCTGTAGGCCTTTCGGGACTAGTCCCATCATCAGCTGAATGCATTAGGTTCATACTTGTTGAACCCTGTTGAAGCACTGAAGTATCGACTCTGTATATGTTCTCTGTCTGGCACGTACAGAGCTGACAAATGCTATGGATTTTAATGGTCCGTCCTTCTACGCGGTCATTGGCAAAATGGCTAATTTGACAACCCTGTTACTATTGGGGTTACGTGCATGAAAGGGCTGTCACTTCTCAGTACATGTTGCCACTTGTGATTTATTGTGAGGCTGGTAACGGAGAGACAACAAATACTGTGTTTTTAAATGATCCGACCGCTTGAGAGTTCTGTGCTTAAATGACTAATATGGCAACCATGTTAAGATCTTTCACACGTGTTTAGGGATCCTCCGCGCATACTTAATATTGAACAATTTCAGTACCTGATCCGATGTACAGTCTTCTCCTATATCCCTTCCACAGATTCAATAGTTCGGCGACACTAGCGCAAAAAGTCTTCCCCTCCGCCCATGCGAAGTTAACTTGGTTGTGCAATATTCATTAATTATGGACAATGACCTCTGTCAAGTCCCCTGCTTTTGTATAAATAAATAAATATCTGGAGGATCCGACACACTAAACGCATTCCTACTCTATAGTCCTGTTATCTGGAAGATCGTCCACATCCACGTGGAATTAAGACCACCAATAGTCCAAGGGTCTTCTAGGGTTGTAGCACCTTGGAGGTATTTTACTTCACCATTAAGATGCCCTACAGCGCATGGCATAGATCATTAAGCAAAGTACTTACAGGTTAAAAATCTCAAGTAATTAAAAAAAGTTGGGAAAATCTCTAACAGAAGGTAATTAATTAGAAGTTAGGATGAACCTGACTTGACTTTTTAACCTTTGTTTAGTAACAAATACCAACTGGCATCGTTTAAGAGTAAATCACGGTCCAATGAAGATGAAATTCTGTAATCACGCCTCCCAACATGTACTGTATTTACAAACACGATTTTTCTCAAGGGAAGACATGTGGGCAGTAGATGACCGATAGCATGGTCTTATTTCTTTCATTTGACGTCACGAATCCCAAACAATCTGATCATACATTAATAATAATAATAATAATAATAATAATAATAATAATAATAATAATAATAATAATCCATCCATAGTAATTCTGCCCGAAGGCAGGTCCTTCACTGTAATCATAGCATTTTCATGCTATGCTTGCAGCTTTACTAGGGAATTGTAGGTGTGGTAGCTTCCCGTTGCTTTCCACACCGGTGATGATGATAATGATAAGGATGATGATGGCCATATGATTTCGGGGACCGTTTGGGCCTTAAAGTTTTCCTGACATTTGTCTTACAGGTGAGGAAAAACCCCGTTAAAAACCTCACCCAGAAAAACTGCCCCGACCGGGGATCGAACCCGGGCCCGCTGCGTGACAAAGCAGCACGCTACCTCCAGACCACAGCGGTGGACATAATAATAATAATAATAATAATAATAATAATATAGTAACGATAAAAAATTAATAATAATAATAATAATAATAATGTTATTACATATAAACTAATGGTGACAGAAGCGGACTTCTGGAGGAGGGCAACTAGAAATTCAAGAAGATGCAAAATTACAAACACTAAAATTAGAGAAATAATATTCAAAAAGACGTTTTTACAAGTTATTGACGAAACAAGACTGAAATGGTTTGGTCATAGATATCAGATGACAGGATACCTAAGATGATATTAAATTTTGAAGCGGAGCACAGCAGAAGAAAGGAGAGATCAAAAGAACAGTGAGTTCTAGGAGTGCATACGAATATCCAGTACAGAGGGTTAATAGAGAGTGATACAGAGAATAGGGATTTATGGAGGAGTAAAATTTACAATTGGTTGTAGGAAACTACTAGAGAAATTCATAATAAAATCATCATCATCATCGTAGTACATTCACGAATTTAGGCCATTTGTTGACCTGTTTCTGCCTCAAGAGAAACCACCATCCAGAAGTCTTTTGAGTGGAAGTCCTGGCCTTCTTCTTCCTGCAGGTTGATATCTTAACATTTGTTTGGGTATCCTGTGATCTTCCATTGCTGTGGGTCGTCATATTTCAATTCCTTCTGGATTTTTTCATGTTGAGACTTGAAAGTAGTGTTGAAGTTACTTAGGACGGGTTACTGGCCCCAGTGGTAGGGCTGCTACCTTTTAGTCTCTGGACAGACATTAGGATACCGCATTTACCGATGGAACGGTTATACCGCCGTGACTCGGTCCTCAGAGCCTCGTTTGTGAAAATGGGTTGTACCACGAGAAGGTGAGGATGATAATTGGATAGGAGAGGTTTCATAATAAAGTAATAATAATAATTATTATTTTTGTTATTATTAGGCCTATTATTACAATAATAATAATAATAATAATAATTATTATTATTATTATATATAGGCCCCTAGTATAACTTACTTATAAATCGGCCGGACTTTTGGTTATATCCCTTGCTTCTGGCCACGAAGGTCGCAGTTACAAACCGAGCGGGGGTCGGTGGATTTTTTTAGGTCGAAAAATCCCAGGAGCAAGTCCTCCGGAGGATTTTAAGACGTGGGTCCCAACTCTGAAGATTTTCAAGCTTATAATAGAATCTTAAGCCTGAATAAAGAGGCCTATAAGCAACATTTACCGACCGTCATCATCCTAGTAATACCTTAG
>JASPKZ010010656.1:2955000-3115000 GCA_030220185.1 Diploptera punctata
GGCAGATCTGTACCTTGGCCTCCAAGATCACCTGATCTAAATGCTTTGTATTTTTGTGCCTGGGGTCATCTCAAAAGCGAAGTGTATAGCACACCCTTTAACATGGTTGACGAACTGGAGCAGAGATATGTACACGCTTGTCAAGAATTCAGAAATGATCCAGGAGTTTTCGAAAGAATTCGACATTCATTGCAGAGATAAGCACAGTATTGCATCCAGATGCAAGGAAGACACTTCGAACACCTCCTTTAACAGGTAACCCATTAGTGAAGCGAACTGTGAAATGTGAACTAAATGAGATGAAAAATTAATAGTAAAGTCTAAATTCAAATTAATTTGTAGTAAATAGGACGATGTTTGCAATGAAGTCAGTGGCGGCTTGTAGCCATACATTCGTAATTATCTCGCAAACGGCTCGTTTGCGGACCCATGTTTACTGGGACTTTGTTGCTTCAATTTTCGTGTACTTTCAACCATGTAAGTTTGCGCCATCCTTTTTGATACACCCTGTATATTGGCAGCATCATGTGATTCCATAGTGTAAACCACTTCATGTTTGTTGGCGCGTGCGCATGGTGTATGCTTGGAACTAAAACAAAAAATTCTTGTGACATGTTGTATAGTATTTCTGAAATATATAACTTATTCCATAATCCAGAAAAATCCATAAATTCGACTTGCTGAGAAATTCGCTTAGTTTACGCTGTTCCTGCGGGACGGACTTCTTTTTTTCACTCTATCTTCTCTATCTTCTCTTGAATTGCATGTGATTGCAACTACGTGGGTCCTAACTTTTTTTTTCTGTCACCCTCTCAAGCTTAAGTTAAGTTACCCCTTCTCCAGTTATATTGTGTTGTGTGCTGGATTTTCACAGTTCTGTAGCCGAATGAAGACATAAATATCATTCACTGCTTTGTGTTAGAACCATTTCACGCCTCCTGGGTTCTCCCCGTGTTATCTCTTTCTCGCCCTCCCCCCTCTCTATTCTCTTCCATTTTCATTCGCCCATCCTCCCACACAAACCATGTAATCCCATCAATGTAACTCCCAACTCCCTATATCCTTTCACTACCCAAACCACAAAAAATAGTCGCAATTCCTATTATTCATGCACTTTTATTTTTGTTTTAAAATTCATTATATTTCCATCGCTTGTCGGATTTTTTATTTTGCTTAATATCAAAAGATATAAACAATTAATTTATATAAATGTATTGCGCACAAATATGCAAAGCTGATAACACAGTATTTTAATAATCACTAACACTTCAGCTTTGTCTTGCGTAATCACAAATTGTGTTTGTTCTTTGTGTACATGTTTCGATGTGATATCTTTCGCATTCTGTTCACACACTTCCCATATGCATGACATTTTCGGGTCATCGAATGTTTTATCTCTACACATCAGGTGGTGGAATCCATGCACACTTAGGGTCGTATGTTAGAACATTACTCTCTACTCAAATTACTTCCAATCACTAGTGAGCTGATTCACCGTGAGCAATTGCTGAGAACGAATTAACGGCCGACTTATCGGTCACGCACGAGAGTCGACGTTTTCGTAATATTGGCAACGAATTACCCAGAATTCTCAGCGATAAAACCACTTCCGTTATTTTCGTCTGCTATAGAGGAATGCATTTATGCTTGCATCCCGCAAATAATACCGTATACAAACACGTCTGCGACACGCAATATTACGCCAATTCTCCTGTTCTTCCAGTTGAATTCTTTGGTAGACTCTATCAAATTCCTCTTCTCCGTGTATACCGAAAACATGATCGAAGTCTTCAAGGTCCGACATCTTGGATAAATGTTGGATAAAGCAGCAAAGTACATCGATTACCATCGGTTCCCGTTCGGTTCCCTTCGGGATTTTAATTTGAGTTGCTCATGTAAGGTACCTCCGCAGGTAGCTTACAAATTTAACCAATTATTATCGCATGAACAGATTTCTGAGTAAGCAAAATCGTATTAGCATACAACTTGCTCAGCAGAGAAGGCATTTTACTGTCTAATGCGTCCAAACATGCGACCCTTAGTCTTGTGATGACGTGTCGTATCTAGAAATTTGCTTCTGTCCAGTTCCTGTCTATGAAGTGCTGAAGAATTACGGCCACACTTCCTCTCTTTTCCTGCGTAGTCTGTGTAGCGCATGTTCATAGGGTTCCGTGGTTGGTAGTAGGTATGCTGTTTTCAAGTCCTCGATAAGGAAAGTCTCCCTTGCCAGTAGGTACACTAGACGGCTTCTTGTCGTTTTTGATATTCCTATTGCTCCTTTTATATGTGTAGCTTTCACTTTTTACAGTGTGTTTAGATTAGCTTCTGTAAGATGTGGCCATATGATTTCTATCCCGTAAGTTATTATTGGGAGGATCTTTGTAAACACTTAATTCATGCTGATGATATGTATTGTTAGGAGATAGCGAGGAGATACTAAGGGCTGACACGGACACTCTGTTGAGTGACACCAAGAAATTAAGACTGGAATAAACATCAATAAAACTAATTATATGGTCAGACTTAAAAATCGTTCTATATAATAAATACTATTTTTAAAAAACTAAAACAACACGCTTTATTATAAAACCAAACTAAAAATTGAAAAATAATTTTAATTTCCAACACGCTTAACAATGAACTACATGGTCTTTATAGGAAGCCAGATATAAAAAGAACAGTTAAGTCTCGTAGACTGCGATGGGCAGGACATGTTGCACGTATGGGGAATGAAAGACGTGCATGGAAGCTTCTTGTAGGAAAGCCAGAGGGAAAACGCCCAGTTGGTAGACCAATAATGAGGTGGGAGAACAACATTAACTGTGATTTGAGGGAAGTAGATTATACAGGGAATGATTGGAAAGGATTAGCTCAGGAAAGGGATGTATGGAGAGCTTGTGTCCGCGCGGCCATGAACCTACGGGTTCGATAGTGCCAGTGAGTAAGTAAAGTCTCTAATAGGAAAATGTAAAAATCATAAAACACCCCACGCTTTTGATGGTAAAATTATTTTCTTTTTGTTGATATCTGAAAAGTGACAAGAAAATATTTTAACTGAAACCGCCAGCGAGTATAAAGGTCTGTGTGATAAATAATTGTGAAGAAAGAGAGACTGTTAACGCCCTCATTTGTGAAAGCTCAGTGAAATATTGTGAAGCAAATAAAGTGAATTTGGAAACTACAATTTATTATTGCAGCATAATAATAATCATCACCTGAGAGAAATAGGCAAATATGTAAGTTGATTAAAAAAAAAGGTGAGAAATACTTTGAAGTTGAAATGAAAGTAACCTGAAATCATCGTATTTATAATATAAAGTAGCCATAATTCAAACAGTGTAGCCAACTTATCACAAAAACACTCTAACAAACAAGTTAGCGCAAAATTAATCTGGGATATACTAACTCACCCTTTTTCTCACTCTAACTTGCTCAATAATGTAGGACAGCTACTGATACAGAATCCCCTTAGGCCCATATGTGAGTAAACATGTTGATAATTATTTCTATCGGGAAAGTGTGTTATCACATTTGTGAACACTTGACGCTATCTGTAACTTGTTCTCCGATCGAACATATACATAGAATTTCAGATCTTTATACTTAATAATAATAATAATAATAATAATAATAATAATAATAGTAATAATAATAATAATAATAATAATAATAATAATAATAATAGTTTTATTTTACCTGGCAGAGTTAAGGCATTAAGACCTTGTCTGCCACACAAACCAGATTTTAAAAAGTACAAAAAAAACGTAGTCTTACATCTAAATTACAATAAACATAAACGATTAAATGTTATAAATACAATACAATTATTATTTATAATGTATTTCTATTTACTCTAGATTTAACGAATTATATATAATATGTACAAGATATATAAAAAACGAGAAAAAAAATATTCATGAATAGTATAAACTTAAATAAATATAAAAAAATAATTATTAGACAACAGGTAACTGTATAAGCGTGACTTAAAAGTGCCAAGTGTGCGGCAACCCCTGATATCGTGAGGAAGGAAATTCCAGGGGGCGGGCAGAGGCTACTTTGAAGGAAGTAAAATAAGAGAAAGTGCTATGAAGAGGGATTGTTAGCAGACTGCTATCTTGTGACCTAGTGTCAATATTGTGGTAAGAAGATAACTTCTCAAACCTGGACGCCAGGTAAGTAGGAGAGTAGGAATTCAGAACCTTGAAAAGTAGTGAAAGAGTGTGCAATTTACGTCTGTCAGTAAGACGGAGCCAAGAGAGGTTATTAAAGTTTTCGGAAATATGGTCATAACGACGGATATTGAAAATTAATCGAACGCAAGCATTATGAACACGCTGCAGTCTCTGCGACAAGTCATAGATTAGATCATTATATATATTGTCACAATAATCGAAGTGTGGCAACACAAGATTCTGCACAGGGATTTGTTTTAATGAAACTGGGAAAAAATTCTTTAAATGTCTAAGATAATGTAAGATGGAGAAAGTATTTTTACATATACTTACTCATTACTTTTAGAGTAGGCTTAATCGGCATATAGGCCTATTTTGTAATAATACTAGGCCTATGTTGTAAGTATAACTTACTACGTATCATTTACGGTTTTGATAAGTTACTTACAGACCTATTATTCTAAATTGTATTCCACTTGGTTGCACAGTAGCCAAGGTGTCAAGTCTATATCTGCCTGCTAAACAAATGCTTTTGTAATAATTAAAATATTGCTGCTTTTCAGAACATCCTATAGCTAATAAATTAATAATAATTATTAGTATTATTACAAAATGCTATTATAATCATGTGTTTTATTTATTCGATTAACATCTATATTAACTGAAAATGTTCTCGCCTGACAAAACAATTAAAATTGGTGCTGATTTAACAACTGTATTCAGAATCGATATTAACGACATCTATACTACAAAATCCGCGATACTGTTTAAAGTATAAACTGTACTGCAAATATATACCACTTAATTTGCATACTGATATTCATTTTGTAGTACTGACGTCATCACCTATAAATAGTGCATAGCCTACATTATTATTCTACATAGCGAAATAAGTATTTATAAACTATAGGCTACTACAAAAATCACATGCTATCAAGTCAAAATTATATGGTACGGTACACCCAGCAAATTTTGTAAACGTGGGTAAATTTCTAGACAAGACGCGGAAAATAAGAACAACATATATTCGTGAATAAATAAATATGTAAGCAAATATAATATTGGTATTAAAAAATTCTTGAAAAAAAAACAATATTTGGTAATAAATAGCAATGAAAGAGAAAATTTAATATTGGAAGAAGGAATTCAAATAAAGCAAGTGCAACAAACTAAACATTTGGGAATAATTATGGATAACATTGAAGGAATGTAAAATATAGAATCGAATTGAGTAGCAATATATCATCGTTAAATTCCATATGGTGTGATAAGCATATTTGCAAAGACACAAAATAATATATAATAATAATAATAATAATAATAATAATAATAATAATAATAGCTTTATTTTACCTGGCAGAGTTAAGGCCTTAAGGCCTTGTCTACCACTCAACCAGGTTTAAAAAAAATACAAAAGAAAAGTCTTAAATCTAAATTACAATATATATAATATATATATATATATATATATATATATATATATATATATATAAACGATTACAAGTTATGAATACAATACAATATAGGTAAAACATTGATGAAATCTGTTAATTTTAGGTGGTGTTCCGTGGTGTTCATACACAACCGAATAAAATAGACTAATAGCTCTAGAAATGGATTATTTACGCAGAAATGGCAGAAAGTCAAAATCAGAACATGTCACAAATAAGGAAGTTAGAAACGTAATGGAAGCAGAAGAAAGCATAATTGAAAGAATTGAGGATAAGGAATTAAAGTGGTTAGGACATGTCTTAAGAATGGAAGATGAGCGATGGCCGAAGCAACTATATCAATGGCAACCGACCAGAAAGAAGAAAAGAGGGAGACCAAAGTTTACATGGAAGGAAAACATGAAGACAGTAATGCAAGCAAGAGGGCTAAGCATTGAAGATGTCCAAGATCGTTGGCTTTGGAGGATTGGCACGGGAAGACGCCAGCAGCTGTAAAAACCCGAATATAGATTAAAAAATTCTCCCATGCGTTCATCCCTCGAGTACAGAGGATATCTTCAGTGGCGAGGAAACACCACCTAAAATTAACTCGCCACTGAAGATGCCCTCCGCAGTCGAGGGAGAAACGTCTGGGAGAAACACCCAGTCATGGACCATGACCTTATAGTGCGGAATCTTCAAGTACCATGCCTACCGGCCGTGAAAGCCTGCATTCTACAAAATTTATTATTATTAATAGAGCCTAACTTACTTAATAACTTTATTCAGCTTAATTAATTTATATTGTAATTCTAATGTTATAAATTATTTTGTTTCTTTTATATTATTACTATACTCCAGCCACCATATCTCCGGCTCTGAAGTTTAGGTTATACGAGAGGAAACGGGAGAATTCGCCCTCTACTACCAATAAGGAAATGATTGTTCTGTGAGTAGATGTCTGCCAAAACCAATCACTACTCTTGGCGCAGCTATAGCGCGATAGTAAAGTTTGAAATTGCTGAGATGTTGTCAGCTGTATGTCTGCTAACCGCATACATAAAGCGGCCACTCCCACTGAATATCCATATCGGCAACACTGTCGTGAGAACGTCAAGGCCGTAGAATCAGTGGCTGCAGTATAGACATACATCAGAGTGTCCAGCAAATTACAAAAATATGAAATTCCCGACTGTTTCCCGATTTTTTCATAGTATAAAAAATAATTCCCGAATTTTTTAGTGCTAAATTGAATTAATTATAGTAGACTTAAGCTAATTTTGTAAAAAATATTTTTTAAATATGTGTAAATAATAAAAACATACAATTTATTTTTATGGTCTAGGCCTATCTATCTATCTATCTATCTATATTTGGGTTTTTTACAGCTGCTGCCGTCTTCCCGTGCCAAACCTCCAAAGCTTAGGATGACATCTTCAATGCTTAGCCCACTAGCTTGCATTACTGTCTTCATGTCTTCCTTCCATTTTAACTGTGGTCTCCCTATTTTCTTTCTGTTCGGTTGCCATTTGTATAGTAGTTTCGGCCGTCCCTCATCTTCCATTCTTAAAATATGTCCTAACCATTTTAATTCCTTCTCCTCAATTCTTTAAATTATGCTTTCTTCTGCTTCCATAACGTTTCTAATTTCTTCTTGTAAGCCCATTTTTTCCTTAACAGAGATTTAGGCGCTCTCCCCTACAGGGAAGAATTTTAACCATACTAATTTAGTTACACTTGCTTTCGTATAGATGTAATTTGAGTGGCCCGTGGTCAGTGTTCCGCATCATACTGACATCTAGGAAACCAAGGTAGTAGGCCTACTAGGACGGGAAAATTCGGTAAATTTTGCTTAGAGGCCTTTTTATTCAGGCTTATAGATCTTTTACGAGCCTGAAAATCTTCAGACTCGGGGCCCACGGCTTAAAGTCCCTATCGGAGGACTTGCTCCTTGGATTTTTCCATCCTAAAAAATCCATAATTTCCTTATTTTTATGGTAAGCCTTAAATAATAATAGCAAGATAATTTATTTGAAGAATTTTATTACTTGAAAATGAACTGCGTTAAGATAAAACATTACAAACAATCTTTGCCGAGAGTTACATTAAAAATGCGTTTGTTCAACAAGCTTACTGTTAAACTTTACTGCATGGAGTCAGATTTGGATCTGGCTTATTGAACTATGTTGTGCTAAGTATTGTTTTATAACGCGATAACGTGTTGGCAAGGGATATAAGCTATCACTTCTTTAGCGCGGGCAGCTTGAGTCCACCAAACTTATGCTATAGTTTCATAAATATTTATCCAAATAAATATTCCAAAACCTGTGCACATTTTAGAATGTGGTGTAAAGGTTGCAATTCTTTTCATTTGAATACAAGATAGATGCATCAAAGGATATATAGAGATAAATGGTTTACACATGTAGAAAGAATGAATGTAAAAATGTTACCAAGAGCAGAATTTAATTACAAGCGAAGAGGAAAGTAAAGTAGTCCCACTACAGGCCTCAGGAGGCCCTTGGGGTAGTGGGAGGTTAAGGCTCTCACTTTTTCTGGACAATCGGCACTTGATGTCAGCCGGGTTGTCAGCCCTGCGTGACGGCCGACTTTACCCCCACAACAAGCGTCTGGTACCCATTTCCATTAGAGGCTGAGTCGACCCCAGGGTCATTGTGCCGCCAGAGGGTTTGGGTCAGTTTAAATATCCTGACCCCCACCGGGACTTGAACCCTCGACCTTTCGGCTTGTAGCGCAGTGCCCTAACCTCTACGCTACGGCGTGCCCCGGAATGTAGGAAAGCCAGTGAAAAGATGGACAGCTCCTGGGTTACGTAAGTAGCACAATGGTTAGAGCACCAGTCCTTAAAGTGGGGGATCTTGGATTCAAATAAGGTTTAAGGATTTTTTCTACTTAATAATGTATTAAGTAATTAACTCACTGGCACTATTGAACCCGTAGGTTCATGGCTGCGCGGACATAAGCTCTTCATACATACCTATCCTCAGCTAATGTTTTCCGATCATTTCCTGTATAATCTACCTCCCTCAAATCATAGTTTATGTTATTCTCCCACCTCATTCATGGTCTACCAACCGGGCGTTTTCCCTCTAGTTTTCCTACAAGAAGCTTCGATGCACGTCTTTCATTCCCCACACTTGACACATGTCCTGCCCATCGCAGTCTACGAGATTTAACTGTTATTATATCTGGCTTCCTATAAAGACCATGTAGTTCACTGTTAGGTATTCTTCTCCATTCACCTGTCTGTTCATCTCTCTTTGGTCCAAAAATTTTCCTAAGAACTATATTCTCAAATACTTGTAATCTCCTTTCCTCCCTTAAAGTAAGAGTCTATGTTTCGTACCCATATAATATAACTGGTACGAGTAGAATAATAGTTTTATATATTTTCAGTTTAACGTTTTTTTGAAAGGGTTGGGACATCAAGAGTCTCTGTAATGCATAATAGCATGCATTTCCAGAATTGAATCTATGTTTTTTTTTGTGCATCTCATTCCTATTTGTGATTATTGTTTCTAGGTTTTTGAATACAGAAAAAAAAATTTTATCTGCTCCTGGATTGCATAAGTAGCACAATTGTTAGAGCACCAATCCTTAAAGCTGGGGATCTTGGATTCAAATAAGGTGTAAGGATTTTTTTCTACATAACAATGTATTAATTAGTGAAAAGTTTTAAATTCACGCACTGCCATCTTGTTTTAGTTTTTACTTATGGACACAGAGGGAGTAGAATAATGATGGTGCTGCAGTGCAGATTTGTACGCTGTAAGTAATTACGTAGCTGGTTCACGCACATTTGGAACCCCATGGCCTGATTATCCGAGCAATTGTCGTATTGTTCCATTAGACTAAACCAAAATAAATTGCACATATTTCACAAGCAAACGGACAGATATATGATAATTTGCAAGTCCACATACATGAAAATCCCTCCAAAAATTACTGAACCCATATCCATCTATCAGCGTGTCCGGTGGAAAGAGGGTTTTAAAACCGTGCTGGTTGGAGGGGGCGGGGGTTGGTATGGAACGAGTTAACAGGATATGTGACCTATGTCAGTATTGTAGTCATAATGTTAGCCAATGTTTGGCTCGCATTCTGCCTCCAACATATCTATTCTTCATTGCAACAATGGGTATAACTACTTTCTAAGACAGGATTTCTTCAGTCACTTTTTACAATATTTAAAGGTGATCATATACATGGATATGAAAATATTAAAATGTTTATTTTTCTTTATTTTTGCAATTTTTACCAATTGTATTTTAAAATTAGAAGCACATTATGTAATGGAAAATGTAGAGTTAATACGGGTATTCTTCTTCTTCTTCTTAAACTTAATTTGTAGGATTTTCATCCTGTTTATTTCCAAAATCACTCCTCGGAGGTAGTCATATTGGATGTGCATTCACTGTCTATCCATCTCTTGGCTGGTCTTCCTCTTGTTCTTCTCCCGCCCATTGTTCTATCTTCTTTAGCTCTTTTTGCAAGCCGGTTTTCTTCCATTCTTTCTATATGACCCTTCTTAAGATTTTCATTCCGCATGTGCTTATTATTTGTTTAGTTTTTGTTGTATCAGCCTAAGTTTCTGCTCCATATACGATAACTAGTCAAACTATCGTTTTGTATATGCGGGTTTTGCTTTCTATTGACATATGTTTGTTGCGCCAAATTAAATCTTTAATATACCCTGATATTTGTGCTGCTTTATCAGCTTGTTTCTTTACTTCTTTTATTAAATTTTTAGTGTTTGTTATTAATACACCAAAATAATTAAATTCTGACACTTGTTCTATAATTTTTCTTTCTATTTCTAATTTGCATCTTACTGGTTCTTTTGATATTGTTAAGCATTTTGTCTTATTCGTGTTAATTTCCATAGGGGTGATGGGTGAAATTTCTATTTTCTACATGTTTAGGCCTGACGAAATTAATGAATATATTGACAAAGTAAACACTGACCTCAGGCATATATCTTTATGGTCCAGACAATATGGGCTGAAACTAAATGTAAACAAAACGCAAGCAATAATTATCGGACATCCAAGGCTATTACACCTCATAAACAATGGTAATATGCCGGCTGTCATATTAGATAATGAACAAATTCCTTATACCGACGTCGTTAAAAACTTGGGATTTTACTTAGATTCTAATTTAAATTGGCATGTGCAAGTAAAACAAACATCTAAAAGTATCTTCTCCATAATGCATTCCCTAAAGCGACTTAAACATTTTCTTCCTACAACTCTTAAAAGAATTTTAATCCAAACTTTAGTGATGCCGCATTTTGACTACTGTGACGTTCTACTAACTGACATAAGTGACGGATTGTCGGGCAAACTGCAGCGTGTCCATAATATGTGTATCAGATTCATATTTAATGTTCGAAAATACGATCACATTTCTCCATTATTCCACGAATTGTCATGGCTACATCTAAAAGAGAGAAGAAAATCGCACTGTCTAATTCTCCTATTTAAGATCCTACATACCTCGATTTGCAATTATTTATCATCCCGTTTCCAGTATCTATCCTCAAATCATAACTTAAACAAAATATCACAACATAGTCTCTTGCTTAATATACCGCAACATAGGACATCACATCACTCCATGTCATATACCATCTCCACTTCTCGCAACTGGAATTCCCTACCACAAGAAATAAGGGGCTGCCGGACATTGGCATTTTTTAAAAGAAATCTAAATTTATATTTGCTTTAACCTCGACTTCATCATTACCCAGTGTAAGGTATATATATTAATTGGTGTTTCTCGTATAATTTATCATATTTATACTATTATTATTATTATTATTATTATTATTATCATACCAGGGTTAACATGGAAGGAAAACATGAAGACAGTAATGCAAGTAATGTAAAGTACAGTAATGTAAGCATCGAAGATGCCCAAGACCGTAGGCTTTGGAGGTTTGGCACGGGAAGACGGCAGCAGCTCTAAAAACCCGAAGATAGATAGATAGAGATTATTATTATCATCATCATCATTATATTATTATCATTATTATATTATTATTATTATTATTATTATTATTATTATCGTAAGTAGGCTATTATTATTGTTATTATCGTATAAAATGTTCTTTGTTCATGAAATTTACATTGCTACATTTAATGTATCTTTAACTGTTTATAATTAGTATAGTGTATGCTATATTTATATTTGTCAAATATTTATTTGTATTTGTGCTGGTTGAGTGGAAGAGAAGGCCTTATGGCCTTAAGTCTGCCAGAATAAATAAAACATTATTATTATTATTATTATTATTATTATTATTATTATTATTATTATTATTATTATTATTATTAGGTCATTCATTAAGTAATGACTTTACACTATGTTTATCATTAAGTAGGCCTATATCTTAATCTTAGTTCAATATCTACCTTTTGGCATTTTCAAAGCCACATACCACTTGTGCCTTACAGGGACACGACCTTGTCGGGAAAGGATGTTTGAACTCTTGATCACGCACATAATTTTTTGAGCACACAAGTGCATGGACGGCTCCCCGGATGAGAGTTCGGCCCAATGCAATGGCCACATCTAAGACAACACGAACATTTAAGACAACTCATACCATTCTTCCATACATTCAAAGCATACAAATCAGGTATGACAGAGTGATTATAATAGCCAAACGTTGTTCGGGGACTCATGGGGCCATAAAATTTCCTGACATTTGTCCTACAGGTGAGGAAACCCCTACCACGACTTACCCCAGCTGAGACCTCGCATCTTGCTGGAACGATGGGTCCTATAGGTTAGGTTTGGTTGCTCACTGAACCATGTCCACATGTCTCATCTATACCGGGTGATGATCATCCAACTCTGTAATTAACATATCCATCCATCCACAGTAATTCTGCCCGAGGGCAGGTGTTTCACTGCAATCATAGCATTTCCATGCTATGCTTTGCAGCTTTACTAGGGAATTACAGGTGTGGTAGCTTCCCGATGTTTTCCACACCAATGAAGGATGATGATAATGATAAGGATGATGATAATGGCCGGATGATTTTCGGGGACCGTTAGGCCCTAAGCTTCCTGACATTTGTCTTACAGGGAAAAACCCCGAAGAAAGCTCACCCAGGAGCCATGTCCGAACGGGAATCGAGCTCGGACCTGCTGCGTGACAAGGCAGCACGCTACCTTGAGATCACAGCGGTGGACAATTAACATGTGTGGATCTCAAAATAAGCAGCCTTCAGGCCAAGAGTCTTTCAAACCTATAGCACGTTGGAGACAGAGTGAGATTTATATAAATAACTCACTGGCAATATCGAACCCGAAGGTTCATGACCAAGCGAATATAAGCTCTCCAAAGATCCGTATCCTAAACTAATGGTTTTCCACACTTTATAATCTTAAGATAAAAGTTAAAAAATAAAATGCACCTGTTGGCAGTTGCCGTCATCCTCAACTTTGTTAAAATGGTGTATATAAAATTAAATGGAGCGGTTTCGGAAGTTAACTTCCATCATCAGCAGGTTAAGCTTCTGCTACTCGTTATTGTTTACGATGAAGTATACTCCAACTGTTTGTAGCAGCAATTTGATATCAATTTTATTAGTATTGACTTTATAGTCTACTTCCCTCAAATCATGGTTAATGATATTCTCCCATCTCATTATTGGCCTACCTATTGGACCTATTGACTGTTTTCCCTCAGATTTTCCTACAACGAGTTTACATGCCACTCTTTAATGTCCTATTCGAGCCACTTGTCCTGCCCATCGCAATCTACGATACTTTAATGTTCGTAACTTGCTCTAAAGCAGGGGCGTCCAAACTACAGCCCGCAGGTCGGATACGTTCCTCCATCACTTTCTATTCGGCCCAGTAGACCTGTAAAGCATTCTAATAAGTTATACTATTGTAAGGGTCGGCTTACAATATTAGTCTATGAGCAATGGAAAGCAACTTGTGAAATGTGTTGTAACAACATAACCACAAAAGTACCAAACCTACACACGCTTATTATTTAATAATAATAATAATAATAATAATAATAATAATAATAATAAACGGATTGCAAAAACTACAGGGGCATCTCATTACTTTCAACTTCGTACAAAATTCTAACAAATATATTAGTAAGCAGACTTACTCCCTATATTGATGACATTCTAGGAGATCATCAATGTGCATTTAGAAGAAACAGGTCTACAACAGATCAGATTTTTAGTATAAGACAGATTTTAGAAAAGAAATGGGAATATAATGGTACTGTACATCAACTGTATGTAGACTTCAAAAAAGCATATGATTCAATTAAGAGGGAGAAGTTATATAGTAACATGCTGGAGTTCGGAATTCCTAAAAAGTTAGTTAGATTTGTACGAATGTGTCTAAATGGCACAAAGAGTAGGGTGCGTGTAGGCAAAGAGTTTTCGGACACTTTTGAAATCCAGAATGGGTTGAAGCAAGGAGATGCACTATCTCCTCTACTATTTAATTTTGTACTAGAGCATGCCATTAAATCTTTAGAGAATGAGGAAGGCCTAAAACTGAATGGTATTAATAAACTGTTAGTTTAATGCTGATGATGTAGTATTGTTGGCCGATAGTGAGGAGATACAAAAGGACAACACGCACACACTACTGAGTAACACTAAGAAATTAGAACTGGAAGTAAATATCAATAAAACTAAATATATGGTCACACGTAGAAATACATTATATAATGGAAATGGACAGCTAATGACAAATGAGGGAAATTTTGAGGAAGTGGCTGAATTCAAATACCTAGGAACAATAATCACAAATAGGAATGAGATGAACAAAGAAATTAAACATAGGCTCAATTCTGGAAATGCGTGCTATTATGCATTGCAGAGACTCTTGATGTCCCAACTCCTTTCAAAAAACGTTAAACAGAAAATATATAAAACTATTATTCTACCAGTTATATTATATGGGTGCGAAACATGGACTCTTAGTTTAAGGGAGGAAAGGAGATTACAGGTATTTGAGAATAAAGTACTTAGGAAAATTTTTGGACCAAAGAGAGATGAACAGACAGGTGAATGGAGAAGACTACATAACAATGAACTACATGGTCTTTATAGGAAGCCAGATATAATAAGAACAGTCAAGTCTCGTAGACTGCGATGGGCAGGACATGTTGCACGTATGGGGAATGAAAGACTTGCATGGAAGCTTCTTGTAGGAAAGCCAGAGGGAAAACGCCCAGTTGGTAGACCAAGAATGAGGTGGGAGAATAACATTAACTATGAGTTGAGGGAATGATTGGAAAGGATTAGCTCAGGATAGGGATGTATGAAGAGGTTATGTCCGCGCGGCCATGAACCTACGGGTTCGATAGTGCCAGTGACTAAGTAATTAATAATAATAATAGTAATAATAATAATAAATGTATTTTATTTCATTTTATCCCAACCTCCAACAGTTCGTTTTGCACTCATGCTGCTCAATCCACGTTATTTTTGGTCGCCCTGATCTTCTTCTACCGAGTGGTACCCATTCTAATATTACTTGGGCTCTGCCTTCCGTAATTCTTTTTACATGACCACTCCACCAGGGTTAAATTATAGGCTTACATAGGCTTTAATAACAATTATGAATTATCTACAACTTGATATAGGCCTACATAATAGGCATATAGGCCTAGTATAGAGATGCCAAGGAAAGTACAGAAAATTATACTGCAGCCACTGATTCTCTGACCCTGACGTTTTCACGACAGTGTTGCCAACATGGATATTCAGTGGGAGTGGCCGCTTTATGTATGTGGTTAGCAGACATACAGCTGACAACCTCTCTGCAATTTCAAGCGTTACTAGCGCTCTATAGCTGCGTCAAGAGTAGTGATTGGTTGTGGCAGACATCTACTCTCACTATAACCATATCCTTATTGTCAGTAGAGGGCGAATTCTCCCTTTACCCCTCGTATAACCTAAACTTCAGAGCCGGTAATATGACGGCTCGGATATAAAATAATAATAATAATAATAATAATAATAATAATAATAATAATAATAATAATAATAATAATAATAATAACCTTTAAATTTATTTAATCAACATCATCATCCAGGGATTAACCCTTAAATTGGCAAAACACAAATTTCTTCCGTTAGTTATTTGAATGTGACGGACCGCAGTGAAAACGGAATCTTGTATAACTGTTATTGTTAGGTATATTGCATAATTATACACACATTTAAGTGGTTTATTTTTGTTCGTTTTCTTCTGATTTATTTAAAATATTAAATTCACTAAACCAACTGATGTATCCAAAAGGATACTTTACGAATTTAAGGGTTAAGTCTGTTGGCTCGTTCTGGTTTCATGAAAGATAAAATTGTTAAAATCGTTCAGACCACCTTCTGTGTGGGCGACCAACATTTCTCCTTCCGTGCGGTTTATAATTTAGCAATAATTTTGAAAATGTTCCTCCTGGCATTCTATCAACATGTTCTTTCCAGTCGTTCCTATATTTAATTATTCGGTCTGTAAGTTTGAAAATATTAAATAATAATTATTTAATAATAATAAATAAAAATATCGGCCGCGGTGGACTAGTGGTTACGCTCCTTGCCTCTGGTCCCGAGGGTCGCGGGTTCAAACACGGCCGAGGTCGATGGATTTTTTAGGACGGAAAAATCCAAGGAGCAAGTCCTTCGGGAGGGACTTTAAGCCGTGGGTCCCGAGTCTGAAGATTTTTAGGCTCGTAAAAAATGCTTAAGCCTGAATGAAAAGGCCTCTAAGCAAAATTTACCGAATTTTCCCGTCCTAGTAGCCTACTACCTTGGTTTCCTAGATGTCAGTATGAGTCGGAATGCTGACCACGGACCACTCAAAATGACATCTATACGAAAACAAGTGTAACTAAATTAGTATGGTTCAAATTCTTCCCTGTAGGGGGAGAGCGCCTAAATCTCTGTAAAGGGAAAACATACGCTTACAATACAATACAATTATTTAATAATTGGGTTGGTAAAGAAAGTAAAAAGTAAAGTGATCCCACAACAGGCCCGGAGGCCCTTGGGGTAGTAGGAGGTTAAGGCTCCCACTTTTTCTAGACAATCGGCACTTTGTCAGCCGGGTTGTCAGCCCTGCGTGACGGCCGCCTTTACCCCCAGAACAAGCGTCTGCTACTCATTTACGTTAGAGGCTGAGTCGACCCCAGGGCCATAGTGCCGCCAGAGGGTTTGGGTCAGTTTAAAAATCCTGACCCCAACGGGACTTGAATCCTCGACCCTCTGGCTTGTAGCTCAGTGCCTTAACCACTACGCTACGGCGTGCCCCCGGTAAAGAAAGTACAAGATATAAAATAATAATAAAATACCGATATACCTAGAAGGTGGTATCCTATATTATACTGTCTAAGGAAATATTTAGTGAGCTTTTTCTGAAGTGTTTTTGAGTCTGGTAGTGTTGGTATAAATGGAAGTGAATTAGAGAGTCGCGCAGCTAAAACAATTAAGGATGAGGATCAGTTAGATGTTTGATGTAGAGGGTGGTCTACAGTTGGAGTTAAATTCTTCAAATATGTGTTTAAGTTGTGATTGGAAGATTGTTAATGGAAACGAGTAGAAATATAAAAGGTGATGAGGTAGACAAAGTGTTGAATAAGAAGCAGAGGCAATGTATCTTTCGTCTGTCTTCCAATCGGAGCCAAGACAACATTTCAAATACTGGAGTTAGGCCTATGTGGCCCGATTTACGGAGGTTGCACATTAGGGTTATAACTTTTTGGACTTTTGTGAAATAAAATATTTCCTGTGCAATGATTGTTGGCCGATAGCGAGGAGATACTAAAGGACAACACACACACGCTATTGAGTAACGCTAAGAAATTAGGTCTGGAAGTAAATATCAATAAAACTAAATATATGGTCACACGTAGAAATTCATTAAATAATGGAAATGGACAGCTAATGACAAATGAGGGAAATTTTGAGGAAGTGGCTGAATTCAAATACCTAGGAACAGTAATCACAAACAGGAATGAATGTACAAGGAAATTAAACATAGGCTCAATTCTGGAAATGCGTGCTATTATGCATTGCAGAGACTCTTGATGTCCCAACTCCTTTCAAAAAATGTTAAACTGAAAATATATAAAACTATTATTCTACCAGTTATATTGTATGGGTGCGAAACATGGACTCTTACTTTAAGGGAGGAAAGGGGATTACAAGTAGGCCTATTTGAGAATAAAGTTCTTAGGAAAATTTTTGGACCAGAGAGAGTTGAACAGACAGGTGAATGGAGAAGACTACATAACAATGAACTACATGGTCTTTATAGGAAGCCAGATATAATAAGAACAGTTAAGTCTCGTAGACTGCGATGGGCAGGACATGTTGCGCGTATGGGGAATGAAAGACTTGCATGGAAGCTTCTTGTAGGATAGCCAGAGGGAAAACGCCCAGTTGGTAGACCAAGAATGAGGTGGGAGAATAACATTAATTATGATTTGAGGGAAGTCGATTATACAGGGAATGATTAGAAAGCATTAGCTCAGGATAGGAATGTGTGGAGAGCTTATGTCCGCGCGGCCATGAACCTACGGGTTCGATAGTACCAGTGAGTAAGTAAGTATAAATATTTAATATTAATTTGGGGGTGACCTTTTCTTGAAGCTCAGTGAAATGATGGCCTTTTTTAATGGTTTTAAGCACGTTCACCCATCTATTGCACAGGAAATATTTTATTTCACAAAAGTCCAAAAAGTTATAGCCCTATTGGGCATACAAACGTGCACAAGCATTATGAACTCGTTGCAGTCCTTGTCCACATGTGAAAGTCATATCGAGTAAGAGAAGGTCACAATATCCGAAATGCGGCAAAAACAAAGTTTATACAAGCATTTTTTTTTTTTCCATAATAAAGGAAGGACATTTTCAAACCTTTTATGAAATCAAAGATCGAATATTGACCATTATAATATGATGTATTAATGACATACAATTAATTTAAGAAAAAAAAGTGTAATTTTTATATTTGCGCATGTTTCATTGTTACCCGGACACGATGTGGAAAAAGTTTGTATGTTGAATACTCCACAACTCAGCAAAGCAATGCAGTGTTACAACTATTGCAGTAATAGTAAATCGCAAAGACTCACCCAACTCCCAATTTAAAATGGCTGCCTCTATTGATGTACGTACCGCTGTAAAGAAACAAATGTCACATTTAAAAATGTG
This sequence comes from Diploptera punctata, assembly GCA_030220185.1. Lineage (NCBI taxonomy): Eukaryota > Metazoa > Arthropoda > Insecta > Blattodea > Blaberidae > Diploptera > Diploptera punctata. The sequence goes on from JASPKZ010010656.1 coordinate 2,973,835, forward strand.
AATAAAAACAAAAACACAGTGAAATATCACCTTTATAACTATGTCTACCATGTGTAAATGTACATTTATATGTTTCACTTTTCATTCCAATTACATACAATACTTTTATTGCATTTTGGTTAGAAAAAAAGTGTTGCCAAAATTACAATATCACATAGCAGTCATTATTTATATCTATAGAGATATTAAACAAATTATGTCACAAGGAATTTATGAGCCACCATCCATAGGACTCAATTTTATATACAACTTAATTATACAGAGTCATCATCATAATCATCATCACTCCAGGGATTAGCCAATTGCCGTTCCGACTTCATAATGCATCAGCCCAACGTCTTCTAGGTCTTCCAACATCACGTCTTCCTCTTGCTTGATAATATCTTGCTAACAATGGATATCTCTCCTTACTCATTCCATCCATGTGATCAATCCATTTCTGTCTGTAATTCGTGACTTTATCCAATAAAGGCTGTACTTTCAATTCTTCTCTTATATCCTCATTTCTTATTCTATCAAGTCTTGTACATCCTTTTACTTGTCTTAGGAACCGCATCTCTGCCGTCTGTATTCTATCCTTCTGTCTTTTCACTGGAGCCCAAGTTTCACATCCATACAATATTGTGGGAACCGCCATAACATTATACATTTTTATCTTGGTTTCTTTTCTAATTTTATTTTTGAATGTTATACAGAGTGTTAAATTAATTTTACTGAATGTTTGAATTCAGGTACTATTTTTACAAATACATGATAGTTTTTCTTATTCTTCCTTCCAAGTATTAGGCCAAGGCCTGTTACGATCCTATAGAAAATTTTCCCTCCAGCGTTTCATAGGACGGCCCAGAGATCTTCGTCCTCTTGGTATATAATTATAAACAGCTTTGGGGATCCGATTTGAACTCATTCTTTCAAGATGGTGTTTCCAATTTAGTTGGTACTGTTTAATATATTCCAAAATTGGCGTAGTCTTCAATTCTTTTAAGATGTCGGTGTTCCTTTTGCGATCCCATCTGGTGTAACCCGCTGTTCTGCGCATGAATCTCATTTCACAAGTAAAGTTGAAATTGTATAAGAAAATCATAGGTAATTGAAAATGATAACAATTATTCTTTATCTATTTCTAGCACATATACTTATATCCCTTTTCCATTAAATAAAATTAAGCTTCAAGAACATAATTATGCACCAAACTCGTTCTTCTGCGAAAAAAAAATCACTTTGACCTCTATGTTTCTAATCGCTTCATATATTAATAAATGAACAGACTCACATAGGATCTATATATATCATCGGTTGATTAATGTCTTTGACATCGTCCGAATCCTAATAGCCAATTTTGTCGGTACATCCAATCTCGTGGTTATAGATGTTTCTCCTTCATGTATAAACATATTCCCTGACTCCAGGAGGTTTTAGGTCTTCCTCTGTATCGTCTTCACTCAGGTATTCATTCCAAAACTTATTTTGGTCGCCGATCCTCTTTCATTCGCTGGACATGTCCGTACCATCTTAATTGCTGAGTTTTAATATATAATCTAAAATAGTGTCTTCAATCTTCATTTTCTCACTTATAATTGAGTTCCTAATTTTTTCTCTTCTTGAAATTCTTGCTGGCCTTCGTATAAAATCCATTTCCGTTGCGCCAAAATATACTTATTTGTTTTTGTTGTTAATGGTCGAAGTTCTGCTCCTTAAGCAATGATGCTTTTAACAATTGTATGATATATATATTCATTTTATTTTTATTCCTATATATATATATATATATATATATATATTATATATGCCTATATCTGCTTTCATGTTTCCCAACCTAAGATATGGGAGACAATTCCGCCAATGTCAGATGAGAAAGCCAGAAATGTCACAAAAGAAAACCTGGTAGCATTGGTATATTTCTATTTATGACTGGTTGGCATTGGTTGGCATCAATCACTAATTAAGACAACAAATTATTGCATCATCATCGTTCAGAAAGACTGAATTCACATATTTGATCACAGTCAAATTGTCTAACACGCGGACCAAGAATTGATTTATAATTGTATGTGCAGAAATTCTTTAGGCTATTTTTAGTTACAAGTTTTTTTTCTTCTTTTCATCATCTGATATATTTATTTAACTTCCATTTTGATATTTCCTAAACAAGCTTTTAATTTTCCAGCCGTTCTTTCTGTTGTCCCAATAAAATATAAGTTAATAAAGAGACAACAATTTGGATTATAATGACTATTTAACTCATGCCCCAAATGGGAGTCATGACCAATCACGTTTCAATGATTTCTGTTTTACAACCAATCAGAGTCGTGTTTCACGAAATATTTATCAGTGTTATAATTACCATATTAAAGAAGGCTCCTCCTTTTTAATATTCTGAACAATTCTGACCATTATTTTGCAGTGACAGAGCCTGTGAGAAATACGGCTACCAGATTGTATATATAGTGCATGAATGTCAACGCATGCCGCATGCGGGAGTTAATATAAAAACATTTGTAGCAATTTATTATACCACAAAAAAAAAAAAGAAAGAAACCACTGTTTGCACTTTCTTAAATGTATTTTTTCCCAGGTAACAATCCAGAAAAATATAATTGTCATATTTACATCATACGACATCAGAAATGAATTAATATACAGTTTGAAGTTTCATGTTTTCTCCACTAGAGAGCATTCTTACAATATTGCATTCCTTTGGCAATAAATAGTATGATCTGGTTGCAGTGATAAACAAAAGGAGCAGATGAAGCGTACCTATCGTTTCTCATTTGTTTTCAAACATTAAATATATAAATATTTTAAAATAACTATAGTTAAATAATGATTTGTGAGTAAACAGCTTAATTTTATTCGTTAAATAGTCCTAACAAATGCCACTCTTGATTTCCAAATTCTCTAGATAAATACACTCCTCACTTCGTGAGTCGTGCATTTATGGATAATTTGGAAATCACTCCTGGCATTACTTATGATAACTAGAGGGCTAGGATTTTTACACGCTTTATATTAGCTTAACCTATATCTATCTATGTAAGGGACCTGTATCTATGTAACGGAATATTTGAACACGATTTTCACCCACTTAAAAACATTGGATCGACTTGAAACTTTGTATACTTGCAAAGGACCGATGGCAATACAATAATTTCATAAATGTTTTCTAAGATCCTGACCAGGAATTTCAGGATATCAAAATAATAAAATCCGGTATAATAGGTTGCGGACTTATCGACTTTTTAGTCCATACATTTTCTTGAAATTCCGGTTTATGGCAATCAATTAAACTAAAAATTAAAATAATAAATAATAGTTTAAAGACTAAAACAACACGCTTTATTAGAAAACCGAACTAAAAAATGAAAAATAATTTTAATTTCTAACACGCTTGGGATAAAATTAAAGTGGTTAACAAGAAAATCATCTCCAACACATCTAGAATAAAACTAGAGTTATCTACAAAAAAAAATTCCATCAAAAGCGTTGGGTGATTTTTTATGACTTTTACGTTTTCTTCTTAGAGACTTTACTTTTACCAATATCTGTTTTATTATCAAATATATTAATTGATATAGAGCACCCCACGCATTTGATGGTAATTTTTTTTGATAACTCTAGTTTTATTATAGATGTGTTGGAGACGATTTTTTTGTTGACCATTTTAATTTTATCCCAAGCGTGTTAGAAATTAAAATTATTTTTCATTTTTTAGTTCGGTTTTCTAATTAAGCGTGTTGTTTTAGTTTTTTAAAACTATTATTTACTACATAAAAAATCCAAGCCCTATTTATAACACAAATTAAAAGTCATCGAATTACCAGAACTAGAATCAAATTCTGTACAGTAACCATGGTATCTTTACCTTGTCGTGGTGGAGTGGCTTGCGTGCTTAAATGATCCTGAGAGCTATGCCGGCGGTAGCATTGCTGCCGATAGGGTTACCCATGCCGGACTGGTCGAAGGTGATAAGCCAGACGAAAAAAAAGTACCTTGGTCGAAAGAGTGACGATCTTTCACCATAAAAATACAACCGTCAAGAAATGCGGACATGGGTTCAACTGGGGTAAAATTTTCCGGAGGTCAAATATTCCCCCATTCGGTTCTCCGGGCGGGGACTACTTCAGGGAACCCATGCCAAAGGCTCAAACATAGGGACATGTTCCTAGGAACATGGAATGTTAGGACTTTATACAATAGCGGGGCACTAGAGATAATCACAAATAGGAATGAGATACACAAAGAAATTAAACATAGGCTCAATTCTGGAAATGCGTGCTATTATGCATTGCAGAGACTCTTGATATCCCAACTCCTTTCAAAAAACGTTAAACTGAAAATATATAAAACTATTATTCTACCAGTTATATTATATGGGTGCGAAACATGGACTCTTTCTTTAAGGGAGGGAAGGAGATTACAAGTATTTGAGAATAAAGTACTTAGGAAAATTTTTGGACCAAAGAGAGATGAACAGACAGGAGAATGGAGAAGACTACTAAACAACGAACTACATGGTCTTTATAGGAAGCCAGATATAATAAGAGCAGTTAAGTCTCGTAGACTGCGTTGGGCAAGACATGTTGCACGTATGGGGAATGAAAGACTTGCATGGAAGGTTGTTGTAGGAAAGCCAGAGGCAAAACGCCCAGTTGGTAGACCAAGAATGAGGCGGGAGAATAACATTAACTATGATTTGAGGGAAGTAGATTATACAGGGAATGATTGGAAAGTATTAGCTGAGGATAGGGATGTATGGAGAGCGTATGTCCGCGCGGCCATGAACCTACGGGTTCGATAGTGCCAGTGAGTAAGTAACTAAGTAAGTAACTTTATAATTCTTATAGAGAAAGGTAGAAATAGAGAAGAATAAAAAAGAAATAGACAAAAAGAAATGGAGAAAGAGTGAGATAGAAAGAGAAAAGAAAATGAGAGAGGAAGAGAAAAGAGAGAAAGTGGAGAATAATAATAATAATAATAATAATAATAATAATAATAATAATAATAATAATAATAATAATAATAATAATAATAGCAATAATAATATTTTATTTGTAATAATAATAATAATAATAATTGTTTTATTTATTCTGGCAGACTTAAGAGAAAGATATATATTTATGGGATTTGTTTTAATAATTGTTCTTACAGAATGCTACGAAAGTTTAGAGAAACGCTAATTCTTTCTTTATGGCGAATGCTAGAATTTTGTTAATTTTTAGTGTCATTACTTATGTCTTTCTGCTCACATTAAAAGTTTTAATATACTTAGGTTTGAATGTTTGAATATAGTCTCTGCTTCTCCACCCCTTACTCTAGCTAAAACTTTGTGAATTACACCAGCTTTTTAATTGCAATTTAATGTAATTTAATCTAGGGTTTTTTTAGCAGGAAAAAGGAATTAAACTATAAATTCATTACATTCTTTAGGTATCGTACATTCTACGCCCATAAGTCCAAAATAATGCAGCTTGGTACTTGGTGTTTAATTTGACTTTATTTAGGTTGAGTCCCTGTACTTTTATAAGACCCCAGTCTAACATTTCGTTTATTAAATGGATTTTTTTCCCTACCCATTTACTGCAGGAACATTATACTGTCCACAACACAGTAAAAAGACTTCACATTCGATGGGAAATTGCAGATTTTTTTATTTCGTGCTCAAGAACAAGACATTTAATTATCTTCTCTACCTTCTTATAAAACATGGATGGAACCTGTATCTACCACATTATACCTTCTCGACTCCTGCAATAGTAATTATTGTAGTTCAAATACAGAAAAATTAAAATAATAATAATAATAATGATGATGATGATAATAATAATAATAATAATAATAATAATAATAATAATAATATAAATAATTTATTTATATATCTTCTTCTTCTTCCTTCCAAGTATTAGGCCAAGGCCTGTTACGATCCTATAAAAAATTTTCCCTCCAGCGTAAATAGTTTGATCCATTTTTACACATATTTCTGTGCCTAGAGTATTATTTCTCTTCTCCACTCGTCTCTATTCATCCACTGCGTATCCAGTCCTCTTGTTCTCATTCCAGTTATTTCTTGCATCCACGATTTTACAGGTCTTCCTTTCCTCCTTCTTCCAGATGGACACCATTCCAATGTTTTTCTTCTTGCATTCATCGTACATGCCCATACCAATTTAATGGTTTGTATCATATATAATCTACTATTGAATATATAATATTCATTTTTTTCTCGTATGACAGTATTTATTATTTTGTTGTTGTTCTTCTTCTTACTTCCGAGTATCAGGCCAAGGCCTGTTACGATCCTATAGAAAATTTTCCCTCCAGCGTTTCATAGGACGGCCCAGTGATCTTCGTCCTCTTGGTATATAATTATAAACAGCTTTGGGGATCCGATTTGAACTCATTCTTTCTAGATGGTGTTTCCAATTTAGTTGGTACTGTTTAATATATTCCAAAATTGGCGTAGTCTTCAATTCTTATGAGATATCGGTCTTCCTTTTCCGATCATATCTGGTGTAACCCGCTGTTCTGCGCATGAATCTCATTTCACAAGCCGTTATTCTGCTTTCATGTTGTCTTTTTAGTGTCCATGTTTCTCTAATTTTGAACATCCTACCGTTCATCGCAAGAAATCAATAATAATAATAATAATATATACTAGCTAATACCAGGCGTGCACTGCTACACCTGAATAAATGATAATTCGTTTTGCATTTAGTTGGATAAGTAAAAGGAAAAATAAATATAAATTTATATTATTTTTAGATACCCCGTGCTGATTACCCGGCGTTGCCCCTGAATCTACGCATCCCGATGTACTTGACATAAATGAGCTGAAAGACGAAATTCGATATTTTGAGTTATCCATAAAACAATACCCACCTACGCTGCTATGCTTGCCCAGAAATCTACTTATCCCCATCTTCTTGGCATCAATGAAAAACAAAAATGGTTATTGTGAGTTATCCGTAAAAGATAAACATATGCTGTCGTAGACTTTTCTGTAAAGTTTCTTGAGATATTCAATTCTGTCTACATTAATTTTGTGTATTTGTTATGGTTTAGGCAGCGTAACCCATTTAAGCTTACAAAAAAGCGACATTTTTTAAGTTTTTTTCACTACAGAAGGTGATTTTTAAGGGTGAAGGGCTTGAGCATTAAAACTCTCTTATAACCTTCCCGGGAAAATCCTAAACATTTTGCAAAAAGCACCATGACAATCGGATGAATGGTATGGCAGCACATACTTGCCCAGGAATCTACTTAATCCGATCTCCTTGGCATCAAAGAAAGACAAAAATGGTTATTGTATGTTATCTGTAAAAGATAAACATATGCTGTCGCGGACTTTTTTATAGAGTTTTTTTTTTTTGAGATATTCAATTCTGTGTACATTAATTTTGTGTATTTGTTATCGTTTAGGCAGCGTAAGCCATTTAAGGGTAAGAAAAATGTCAATGTCAAGGACTTCGAGATAGAGGAAGACCAACAGTATGATGGATTGACCAACCACATTTTCAGATCTCATAGAAACAAGCTCAAATCTATAGAAGGTCATGATGATGATGAAGTTACATGTATGTAACTCTTAATTTATAACGTAGTTCAAAGTAGAGAACTGGAAATATCTACTCTCTGAATACCTTATAAACGTTTTCCCGTTATACCCTTTTCATACTTATTAAACTTTGTTTTTATTCAAAAATTTGTTTCTAATAATTTGAAAGTCCCGAGAAACATAGGAAATAAATTACACATATCTTTAAAGTATTTTTAAATGCTTAAACATGCAGAAATATGCAGAAATAGTACGATTTTCTTTAAACATGAATATACTTTTAAAATAATATGATATATGATTTTTTTCTCAAGTGGTTTAGATTCGCTATTGTCAGTAACGTATTTCCGGTTTCCGCGTCATTATTCCTCATAATTTTTAAAGTGAAATTTAATATTTTTACTTAATAACTTATCTTCTCTTGTTTCATCCAGTACTCGTTGGTTTGTTTTCTTGTCTATCCAATTTATCTTCGATAATAGCATCGTAAAAATCTAGGTGGATAGAAATTATTGCTGGTAGAATTGGAAGATTTATAGGCTTAAAACATAAGTAGAGAGAGGCTGTCAAGTAGTTATGATAAAAGTAAGTTTTGAATCTCCTGCTGAGTTCAAAATAAAAACAACACGACTTTCAAGCGAAATAAGTGAAGCTAGGTGTGTCCTGTATTTCAACTTTCAAGGCAGTCACAAAAAAAGAAAATAAAAAAAGAAAAACATGGACGCAACAAACTAAAAGAAACTGGACACTTTTCTTTCTCCTTAGATGAAACCTTCATTTGTCATTTATCAAGTGTTAAACACTATGAAATTATATATCACGTCTTCCCACTTGTTCGCCCATTAAAACATGTACAATGATAAAGTCAAGATTGAAAACAAGATACAATTGTAATAAAGTTATTTAATATCTCACTATTTACATATGCGTCATAAATACCAAATATATTGGTGTTTATATTGAAATGTTTCGATTATTCTTGACAAACAAGTAATGAAACGACTAACAGATAAATTACATTTCTTAACTCTTAAATTGGCAATGTATCTTATAGGATACATAAATCGGTATAATTTATTTAATATTTTTAATAAAACGAAGAAAACGAACGTGTCGAAATTACTTACATTTGTGTCGAATTACGCAATATACCTGATAATAACAGTTATACATGATTTCGTTTTCGCTGCGGTCCGCCACATTTAAATAACTGGCACGAGAAATTAGTGTCTTGTCAATTTAAGGTAAATACAGTTATTCAATAGCCTACAATTCTGCGCATATCCTATAACAATTGAAGTTGTTTATGACAGTAGTGACAAGACTGTATACTACAAATTCCTTATTTAGGATTATACAATGACTTGTTACTGAAAATAAATAGATGGACTATTTTTAACTCATGCCCCAAATGAGAGTCAATGACCAATCATGTTTCAATGATTTCTGTTTTACAATCAATCAGAGCCGTGTTTCATGAAATATTTATCAGTGTTATAATTACCATATTAAAGAAAGCTCCTCCTTTTTAATATTCTGAACAGGTCTGATCATTATTTTGCAGTGACTGAGTCAACAGTAAAGCCGCCATATTTGAATGTTCAAAATGGCAGACATAAGATTTGGCTGTGCTTCAAATAAAGATATAGACGAAATAATCAAGCAATCTAAGCCCCATAACACTCAACGTAATAGGAAATATATTTGGAATCAGTTCGAAAAAAATTTTGTCAACTACGAAATTACGTATTAACAGCAGAAACTCCAACCAAAGACATTGCCAACATACTGAAAGACTGGAGCATTAATATGAGGAAAATAAATGGAGAAGAGCACAAAGAATACAGCTTGAAAACCATGTGGAATGTTACTGCAAAAATGATACAAGAGAAATATTTTATTGAACATCAACGAGATTTTAATCCGTTCGTCGATCAAGAATTTAATGACGCCAGACAAGCAAGAAACGCAAAAAGAAAAATACTTAAAAACATGCTAGAGAAAAGAAAGGTGAGTGCAGTGGCTTTTAAGTCTGATGAATATGAAAAAATGATTAATAATTGTCAGGAGAAAACCCCTGAAGGATTACAAATTAAGTTCTACCTTATCGCTTCCCTAGAATTGGCATGGCGTGGGGGAGAAGCTGTAAAATGCCTAATTCACTATTTTCAAGAGGAACTAGATCATAATGGTAAGCCGACAGGAAGGATTGCATATAATCCAGTGTTTTCCAAGACATGATATTACCGAGTTCTTTTTGATAATTCTGTGTTCAATAATTGTGTTTTAAATAATGATTTTACCGAATTGTTTACAAAAAAAATAAATTAATAACCTATAATTTTGGTTATAATATACAGTTTGATGTGTTTCATTTTTTCTCCACTAGGGTGCATTCCTACAATATTACGATGATATTTCAAATTTCCCACGCCAGATGGCAATATATAACATTATATGATCTTGTTGCAGTGGATGGAGAAGCGAAACATAACGTTTCTCATTTGTTTTCAAACATCGCCGTTTATATTAAATAAATAAATATTTTAAAGTAACTATATTTAAACAATGATTTGTGAGTAAACAGCTTAATTTTATTCGTTAAATAGTCCTAACAAATGCCACTCTTGATTTCCAAATTCTCTAGATAAATTCACTCCTCACTTCGTGAGTCGTGAATTTATCGATAATTTGGAAATCACTCGTGGCATTACTTATGATAATTTGTTTCCTTAAACAAATTAGGAACAAACGTCACCAAATAGTCCACCATTGTGGTCTAAGTGTAAGGATGGGGAATTAGTAAATCATGGGTCTGTGACGTCATCCCCATTCAACATATAATTGCAATCAAGATGATCTCTTGGCAAAGTACAACAGTGGTGGAACCCTACAATCTAAAGAACGAGCAGCCTTTCTTCTTTAGATTGTTTCAAATCTTTATCCCGGCGCTTAGCTAAACGTTGATTCTTTTTTTTTCACACTAATCTAATATATAAAAATCAATGTTTGTTTGTTTGTTTGTTTGTTCGTACTCAATGCACTGCCATATCGTTGATCCGATTGTGATGGGGCTTTTTGCAAAATCTTCAGGATATTCCCGGGATGAACATAGGCTGCAAGAGAGTTGTGATACTCAACTCCTACCCCTTAAAAATCGCCATTTGTAGTGGAAAACGTGAAAAAAGTAGCTCTTTGGACGTTTAAATGTCTTACGCTGCCTAAACCATAACAAATACACAACATTAATGTACACAGAATTGAATATCTGAAAAAGCTCTACAAAAAAGTCCGCGACAGCATATGTTTATCTCTTACGGATAACTCACAATAACCATTTTTGTCTTTCATTGATGCCAAGAAGATCGGGACAAGTAGGCCTACGTAGATTCCTGTGCAAGCATAGCAGCACATTGCGGGTATTCTTTTACGGATAACTCACAATAACGAATTTTCTCTTTTAGTTCATTTATGCCACGTAGAAATTCAGTATATAATGGAAATGGACAGCTAATGACAAATGAGGGAAATTTTGAGGAAGTGGCTGAATTCAAATACCTAGGAACAATAATCACAAATAGGAATGAGATGCACAAAGAAATTAAACATAGGCTCAATTTTGGAAATGCATGCTATTATGCATTGCAGAGACTCTTGATGTCCCAACTCCTTTCAAAAAACGTTAAGCTAAAAATATATAAAACTATTATTCTACCAGTTATATTATATGGGTGCGAAACATGGACTCTTACTTTAAGGGAGGAAAGAAGATTACGAGCATTTGAGAATAAAGTTCTTAGGAAAATTTTTGGACCCAAGAGAGATGAACATACAGGTGAATGGAAAAGACTACACAACAATGAACTACATGGTCTTTATAGGAAGCCAGATATAATAAGAACAGTTAAGTCTCGTAGAATGCGATGGGCAGGACATGTGGCACGAATGGGGAATGAAAGACGTGCATGGAAGCTTCTTGTAGGAAATCAGAGGGAAAACTCCCAGATGGTAGACCAAGAATGAGGTGGGAGAATTACATTAACTATGATCTGAGTAATGTAGATTATACAGGGAATGATTGGAAAGCATTAACTCAGGATAGGGATGTATAGAGAGCTTATATCCACGCGGTTATGAACCTAGGGGTTCGATAGTGCCAGAGACTAAGTGAGTAAGTTCCTTCGTTCTCAATAGTCCTGTATTTCTACGTGTGACCAAATATTTAATTTTATTGACGTTTATTTCCAGTCATTGTAAATAGACTAGAAATAAAAACGCAAGGACAATTCTTTAACGAAATATGCTATAGTATTAATATATTGTTAGGTGCTCTTAATAGAACATATTGGTGTGGTACCCTGAAACGTGAATTTAATTCTCGATCGAGTTTAAAAATCACAGAAGTTAATTTTCCAGAGGATCATATTTCCTTCCACTTTTAAAAGATATTAAGTTGCATGACTGCTTTATATCACACAAGAATTTATATATTTCCTCCGAGTCTATTACATTTTTAGTTTTACAACTGTAGATTGCTCAGATACTCTCTAAGATATCCCTCAACGACGTCTTGGAATGTGAGTTCCCGCAGCTCATATCGGATTTCCACTCACAACATTGTGACGCAGGGCTACTTTAAAAACTCCCAATTTGAACACTTTTATTGACATTTTTGTTTGTAATTGGTCGTTACAGATATTCATAACGTATCTAACAAATCATTGTAATTGTCATTACATTCAGAATAACACGTAATCGCATAGATTAGTATGTTTTTTTTTTCGCTCTGTTGGACATGTTCATATGAGAAGTGAGTAGGAGAGAATATAGCATTCTGTTTAACACATAAGGAATGTGGATCTGTCCCTACCTCGTTTTCCTTGACGTATGATCAGGATTTCTAAAGCCAATTAAAATAAAAATTGTGTGAATCACCTGAACTGTACCCACAGCCTTCTTTAAATGTCGTTTGGAAGGTGTTCAAATGAATCTTAAATTAAATTAAAGAATTATGCAAAGAGAAATGCTCGTAGACTGCGATGGGCAGGACATGTGGCACGAATTGGGAATGAAAGAGGGGCATTGAAGCTTCTTGTAAAAAATCAGAGGGAAAACGCCCAGTTGGTAGATCAAGAATGACATGGGAGAATAACATTAACTATGATTTGAGGGAAATAGATTATATAGGGGATGATTGGAAAACATTAGCTCAGGATAGGGATGTATGGCAATGAACCTACGGGTTCGATAGTGCAACTTATGCAACGCGAAATTAAAATATTACTGCTCCCAAAAATGATTTTAAATGAAACGCAAAAATGGCGATTTTTCCAGTAATACACATGGGAAATAATATAATATCAATAACAATCAATGTGGCTTGTTCCGGTCTACCAACATTCCTGCCTCCTTTGTTTTGTAATTAAGTATATATTTTTAATTGTATTTAATTTTATTGCATTATTAGACATTATTTTCATTATTATTCAATTTGACAGATAATTAATTGTTTAGTATAACTATTATTGTAATTTTTTGTATTTATATGTAACATATGTTTGTCCTGGTGAGTGGAAGAGAAGGCCACATGGCCTTAACTCCACCAGGCTAAATAAATCTATTTTAATCTATTCTATAATTTTTGGAATGCGATGAACTTTCATTCTTTGGACATGTTCTTTACTGTTTTTTTTCTAGATTCATTTATTTTATCTAAAAGTTTAAAAACATTTAGCTCATTTCTAATATCTCCACTTATTTTATCTAGAAGTTTGCAGCAAGCTACACTTCTCACAAATCTCATTTCAGTTGCTTCTATGATCTTCTCTTAATATAATAATACACCTCGAGGGAAACATAAGAATAGATGTTGGGATTGTGTAAATCATGATTTGCTAAGAGGAAAAACGTGGAATTGGAGCATTGAATATTAAATTGAGACATCTGGAGGAGGTACATTGAGGGGGCTGCCAAAGATAAGAAAAGAGACTAATAATATAAATAGTAATAATAATAAATATAATAATATCTTCTTCTTCTTCTTCTTCCTTCCAAGTAATAGGCCAAGGCCTGTTACGATCGTATAGAAAATTTTCCCTCCAGCGTTTTGATCCTTCCGGGAAATTCTCGTATAAGACTTGAAAACATAATAATAGTCGCTTCAATTGGTTGCTGGCCAAAGGAAGGCAAGACCAGTGATGGGGCTGCCATCTTATAGCCTCTGGTCAGGCTTTTCTGGAGAAGAAAAGAAAATAAAGGAAAGAAGAAATGGAAGAAAGGAAAGACTCCCTAGCCCTCGGATGCCCTAATAGCGTCGGAGTCGAAAAAAACAAGAGTTAACCAAGAGAGGTTAGATGGTAAAGTTAAAAGATAATAGTATTATTCTATAATAACAATAATTATTATTTTATTTACTATTATAATTAGTATTTTTACTACTATTATTGCTAATGTTGATATTATTTTTAACCCTTTTAGACCCACATATTTTATTTGTTGAGAAACAAAACAAATCCTTTACTGTTTAGACAGATTCATCCTTCAGAATGGAATTTTTTATGTTTTGCAATATTCACAAATTTTTTTAGAGATTTTTAGGGGCTCTAAAAGTAATTTGTCAGTATATTGAAGTAAATAACCTCTCTGCGGTTACTTAAAACTGATACAACAATAACAACAATAATAATAATAATATTAATAATATATTAATAATAAAAATATTATTTTTGTATCAGTTTTAGGTAACCGCAGAGAGGTTATTGACTTCAATATACTAACAAATTACTTTTAGAGCCCCTATAATCTCTAAAAAAAATTGTGAATGTTGCAAAACATAGAACATTCCTTTCTGAAGGATGAATCTGCCTAAACAATAAAGTAATAATAATAATAATAATAATAATAATAATATTATTATTATTATTATTTCTTCCACAACAAACATTTCAGCTTTTTAAGGGAATAAGCCACTAAGAGTACAAAATTCATTAGAGAAGAAAATAATAGACCCGTGAACAATTTTAAGTATCCGGGATACAGTGGGTCATATAGAAGAAGTGAAGACACCGCAAACAAACAAAATAAATGTAATTTACTGTGTCGCACCATAATACGAAGTCTCAAGGAAACTAGAAAGGAGACAATGGCTGTTCCAACACTACTATATGGATCGGAATGACTGGAAGGCATGGAATGGATGGAGAGAGAGAGAGACGAGTGGAGAAGAAAAATAAAACTTTAGGCACAGAAAGATGTGTAAACATTAAAATTCAGTATAGGCCTACAAATAAATAAAAAAATATGATTATTATTATTATTATTATTATTATTATTATTATTATTATTAAAAAGTATTGTAAGACTATGTCTTAAAATTCAGGAATAAAGTAGAAATAAAAAGTGGATAAAAATGTAGGCTGTAATTATAATTGTGGAAAATATATTTAATTGCAATAATATTTCTTCCTCTTTCTTAAATATCTACGCTTAAGATCTAAAATGTCTTGTGAAATGGCAATTCTAATAGCTTGAATGTGTATTTTGTTTAATTAAATAACCAGTTACAACTCTTGGGAAATGCTGAGGTAGAAACTAAAGGTCCAAGACTACATTCCAGAAAAAAGGCCCTAGATCTACGGTTTAACATTTGACTTCTAAGAGATAAAAAGAGTCGTTATGGCCCATCACAAATATAACTGCTCGTAACCATCTGAATTCTTTTTCTTTCGGTTCCCATATAATGAATTACAAGACATTTTCAAAAGCTATCGATAATTAATTCAAAACCTACAGGTGACCTGTTTTCTACATCTACAGGAGTGCAGGATGAAAGGGAAAAAAATGACCAACTCCATTATTACCACCCCCTCAAACCTTTAACTTATCCTTTGCCATAAAATGCTACAGGAAGGCTATTACACAGAAATTTATTTTGCGTTAACGACTCCATTTAAGGCAATAAACAACTCCGGGGGTTGGAGAGCAAAGGCGGCAGAAGGTGAGAGAGAGAGAAAGAGAGAGAGAGGGAGAGAGTAACCGAGATATAAACCAATACTAAGGTAGAGCTAACTTTCTGGAAAGCTGGTACGACTGCAAAAGAATCCATATCTTATCACGAAAAAATTTAGTTTTCTTTTAATGGACCAAATTTTCTAACTCAGTTACAAGATTAAATTCAAAACATTTATACGGGTAAATAAATTCACTGGCTCTATCGAACCCGTAGGTTCATGGCCGCGCGGACATAAGCTCTCTAAACATCCGTATCCTGAGGTAATATTTTCTAATCGTCCCCTGTATAATGCACTTCCTTCAAATCATGGATAATGTTATTCTCTCACCTCATTCTTGGTCTACCAACTGAGCGTTTTCCATGTGGTTTTCCTACAAGAAGCTTCCATGCAACTTTTTCATTCCCCATTCGTGTCATATGTCCTGCCCATCGCAGTCTACGAGACTTAACTGTTCTTATTATATCTGGCTTCCTATAAAGACCATGTAGTTCATTGTTATGTAGTCTTCTCCAATCAACCGTCTGTTCATCTCTCTTTGGCCCAAAAATTTTCCTAAGAACTTTATTTTCAAATACTCGTAATCTCTTTCCTCCCTTAAAGTAAGAATCCTTGTTTCGCATCCACATAATATAACTGGTAGAATAATAGTTTTATATATTTTCAGTTTAAGTTTTTCAAAGGAGTTGGGACATCTAGAGTCTCTGTAATGCATAATAACAAACTAATTTATGAAATCCAGCGAGAAAGCACGTAGTTTGTAAGGCAAGAATGATGTGTAAAAATAACATTAGGCCTAGGCCTATACATGATTTGATAAAGGTAAATTATATAGAAGATGATTGGAAAACTTTGGCTTCTGATGGATCGAGAGCTAATGTCCGCGCGATCACTAACCTATGGGTTTGATAGTGCCCGTGAGTTTGTTATTTAGACATTATTATTATTATTGTTATTATTATTATTATTATTATTATTATTATTATTTTATTGCGGATGAGCCCTTGTAGGACTATGCAAAGTACTTAGAGGCGTTTCCTTTGAGCACAAATTTATTTTGCTATGAGCTTGTTTTCTATCATCTGTCCAAGTTGTTCCAGTTTTTTTCTTCGGTTTGTCCTCTTGGTCAACTTGCCACTTATTCACCACAATTATTATTACTATTATTATTGTTATTATTATTATTATTATTATTATTATTACGGCCGCGGTGGACTAGTGGTTATGCTCCTTGCCTCTGGTCCCGAGGGTCGCGGGTTCATCATCTTCATCCTTCACCGGTGTGGAAAGCAACGGGAGCTACCACACCTAGTAAAGCTGCAAGCATAGCATGAAAAATGCTATGATTGCAGTGAAGGACCTGCTTCGGGCAGAATTACTATGGATGGATACCAGCTAATAATTGGCGTGCGTTGCTACGCCAAATAAATGAAATATTAAAGGTTAATTAAATTAGACATAAATTATATGATATACCCTCAGAGGAACCAAATATGGCGGTTCTAGTCCGTTTTTAATTTCGGATTTCAGGTAAACCTACACTTCTAAATTGTCGGATTTCGCTCAGTTTTAGATAATACCTTCCTCGGTTTATTTTAGTAGGATCTACTGAGTTTCGTTATAAAACACCGAAAATTGGGACCTCTAGAGCGATTTTTTTAATTTTCAGTTCAGATGAAACCCTACACCTAATGGTTTTAGATGGTCTAATTGTGAATCTGAACCATCCAGAGTCCCAATCAGACACGCACTAAAATTATCATCAAAATCAATCCAGTCGTTTAGGAGGAATTCAGTGACAAACATCCGTACAGAAGAATTATAGGCCTATACATAAAGATATATATTTATATTTTGTCATTGTCATTTTCGCTGTCCACTGATCGGTGAATATATGTAAAAAAAATGTTTAAAACATATTTGAATGAGAACAACCTCAAGAGCTTCATTCCTTTGGAATACGCCAAACAAGATAACAGATTATTTATTTATAAATATGTTTACAATGTAATAAAACATATTCTTGTGCCCAAAGCTTTTAAATTGTTATATTCCTTCTCCATTCTTCTCTATCTTCCTATTCCAACTCTTCCAGACCTAGCTTCCTCATACCTCTCCTTACATCATCCATCCATTTAAATCTAGGTCACCTCTCTTTCCTTTCCCAGGTAGAATCTATTCCAAAGCTAACTAACTCACTGGCACTATCGAACCCGTAGGTTCACGGCCGCGCGGATATAAGCTCTCCATACATCCCTATCCTGAGCTAATGCTTTCCAATCATTCCCTGTATAATCTAATTCCTTCAAATCATAGTTAATGTTATTCTCCCACCTCATTCTTGGTCTACTTCTGGTTTTCCTACAAGAAGCTTCTATGCACGTCTTTCATACCCCATTCGTGCCATATGTCCTGCCTATCTCAGTCTACCAGACTTAACAGTTCTCATTGTATCTGGCTTCCTCATGTAATTCAGTGTTATGAAGTCTTCTCCATTCACTTGTCTGCTCATCTCTCTTTGGTCCAAACATTTTTCTAAGAACTTTATTCTCAAATACCGGTACTCGTAATCTCCTTTCTTCCCTTAAAGTAAGAAAGAGTTCATGGTTTCGCATCCATATAATATAACTGGTAAAATAATAGTTTTATAATTTTTCATTTTCACGTTTTTTGAAAGGAGTTGGGAAGTCAAGAGTCTCTGTAATGGATAATAACACGCATTTCCAGAATTGAGCCTATGTTTAATTTCCTTGTGCATCTCATTCCTATTTGTGATTATTGTCCCTAGGTATTTGAATTCAGTCAGTTCCTCAAAATTTCCCCCATTTGTCATTAGCTGTCCATTTACATTATATAATGTGTTTCTATGTGTGACCATATACTTGGTATTATATATTGCTTAGTGTTACTCAATAGCTTGTCCGGGTAATCTTTTCTCTGGCATCCTACGTAGGCCTATATGACCAATATAATTCTAGTTGTCTGTATCTCACAAAATCTAATATTGAATTTTGGACTTTCATTTGTTGTCTGATAATTGTATTATTGTGCTTAAATGATCCTGAGAGCTATGCCGGCGGTTGCATTGCTGCCGATAGAGTTACCCATGCCGGACTGGTCGAAGGTGATAAGCCAGACGAAAAAAGTACCTTGGTCGAAAGAGTGACGATCTTTCACCGTAAAAATACAACTGTCAATAAATTCGGACATGGGTTCAACTGGGGTAAAATTATCCGGAGGTCAAATAGTCCCCCATTCGGTTCTCCGGGCGGGGACTACTTCAGGGAACCCATGCCAAAGACTACGATGGGCAGGACATGTTGCACGTATGGGGAATGAAAGACTCGCATGGAAGCTTCTTGTAGGAAAACCAGAGGGAAAACGCCCAGTTGGTAGACCAAGAATGAGTTGGGAGAATAACATTAACTATGATTTGAGGGAAGTAGATTATACAGGGAATTATTGGAAAGGATTAGCTCAGGATAGGGATGTATGGAGAGCTTATGTCCGCGCGGCCATGAACCTACGGGTTCGATAGTGCCAGTGAGTAAGTAAGTAAGTTGATCTCTAACACAATCCATTTCAGTAGACAAGAGCTTCGAACTCAAATTTTTATTCAACTCCCAAATTTCCTCACCGTATGTTAGCGTGCTTCTAATTATGGATTTATAAACTTGTAATTATGCATCTATCTTATGTTCTTATCCTACAAAACTCCGTTTAACATTGTTATTACCGATTTGCCTTTTGAATTCTATATTTTTAAGCACATATGAACGGTGTTTTTATCGGTTAACTACCGTAAAACGGGGTTACTTTGACTCAAGCGGCAACTTTGACAGAATTGGGGCTTCTTTGACATTTTAAATTTCTTGCGTGTTTTGGGCTATTTTGACAACAATTCAATGGTGTAGACATTTCCTTGAAGTCGCACGATTAATTAAGTAGTTTAAAAATAGGATGTTAATTGTTGGAGACACATCTGTGTCACTTTCAACACAATTAATTACCAGCAAGAATAAAATTGTGATTTTCTGTTTTACAGAGGTAAGGACTGGATTTGTTGTGTAAGATGCAAGCTCTGGGTCTGTCGTGTGTTAACAGAGGATCGAACAATTCTCAATATGAATGTGAACTATGTGAAGATGAGATGTGAAAATGTGTTTTTTATTTTCTACTGTTGTTTCAAAAATTAATATTTTCTAATTAATTCCTGAATGTCTAACTACAATAATTATATAATTTTTGTGTTCTGTTGGGTGTCAGGATTGATAAAGAAGTTTAAGTTTATTTTGTCAAATTACAGTTATAAAAACATTTCTAGTAAGGTTGTTTACAATAAAAATATTTATAAAAAGATAAATTGGTGTCAAAGTAGTACCTACAGTGGGTCTACTTTGAATTATAGTGAAAACAAATGTGATGTCAAAGTAGCCCCAGCACATGGGCAACACAGACCTAAACAAAACTCATTGTTGTCCTACTAAGATTTTATTTGAGGAGAACAGTACCAAATGGGATTTGTAGTCTAAGGTTCAATTGGTACAATAAATTGTACATTCATCTTTTTCGGCATAAATCATATGAGTTAGATCTTAAAAACCTTCAAAAATATGTCAAAGTATACGGTATACATTTGTTGAAAACTTTAAGTCCAAAATTGCATAACTTATATGAGCACTGTCTATAGTTATAGGCCTATCGTGTTAAGAAATTACGCCAATGTTCCTAAACAGCAGGTATGAACGCTGAAGCAGTCAATTTCCAGTCAATCTTTAAACGCTTGGCGGTGATGAATAATGTTCCATGGGTGGAGGGGAACAAATGTAAATTCCAGGACCATGAATTCCAACTCGCATCCCCTTCGAGTATTACATCCACTTGCGAGTTTTGAATTGTGGGGTGCGGAGAGTTATGACTACCTACACAGTCTCGCTGTCTGTAATTAATAACATTAAGATGTCAGTAGAGAAAAGCTTGCCATACGTCACAGCGTGGTCCACTCCACCAAGAGGAGGGATTACTTCTCGGTCTCGTCATGGTGTTTTCACCAAGACAACGGTGGGGACATCCTTGGGAACAAACTTATTCACTGCAAGAGGAAGACTTTTGTAACCTGTTCCTACACTTGGAGGCCATTAATTAAGGAACAACAGGGTCAGAACATCATGGTGCGGCACACCTAGAAGGTCCTGATAGATAAATATCAACATGTCTTAATCATAGAATTGGAGAATAATTTAGTCATAATTAGCGTGACATGTGGTCATCATGTCGGATCTCCCAGCCGTTATAGCTGGTTTCCTCATCCTGGAGTCGCTGATTATTATAGGTAGACAAATTCCTCATGATGATGGGTAGGAACGGCAACCCATATTTGACGAAATGAAATAAAAACATTCCTTCCACCAGGCGAGAATGAACCAGAGCAAGTCCCGCAGCTCTGCTCCAAGCCACTCGGCTATGTATCTAGTGTGTCTGTGTGTGTATATATATTTTTTCTTTTCATATCATATATACATAGGCCTATATATAATATTAACCCTTAAATTGGCAATATAACATATAAGGTACTTTAATTTATTTAATACTGTTTATAAAAATAAATGAGTAAAACTTACTTAAATCTGTATCAATTTACATAAAAATGTACAATACCGGTAATAACTTAGGAGCTTTATAAGATTTTGTTTTCATTGCGGTCCGAAACATTTAAATAACCGGAAGGAGAAGTTGTTTCCCCAATTTAAGGTTTAATAATAATAATAATAATAATAATAATAATAATAATAATAATAATAATAATAATAATAATAATAATAATAATAATGATAATAATAATAATAATAATAATAATAATAATAATAATAATCACTCCAGGGATTAGGCAATTGCCCGTTCCGACTTCATAATGCATCAGCCCAACGTCTTCTAGGTCTTCCAACATCACGCCTTCCTCTTGCTTGATAATTTCTTGCTAACAATGGATATCTCTCCTTACTCATTCCATCCATGTGATCAATCCATTTCTGTCTGTAATTCGTGACTTTATCCAATAAAGGCTGAACTTTCAATTCTTCTCTTATATCCTCATTTCTTATTCTATCAAGTCTTGTACATCCTTTTACTTGTCTTAGGAACCTCATCTCCGCCGTCTGTATTCTATCCTTCTGTTTCTTCACTGGAGCCCAAGTTTCACATCCATACAATATTGTGGGAACCGCCATTTCATTATACATTTTTATCTTGGTTTCTTTTCTAATTTTATTTTTGAATGTTCTCTGTATTGTATAATAATAATAATAATAATAATAATAATAATAATAATAATAATAATAATATTAAAATAGTAATAATAATAATATTTATTATTATTATATTTATTTATTTATTTAACCGGTTTCACGATGTTTCACATCTTCCTGCGTCCAATTAATCTACTCTCATTCTTCTCCACATCTCTCAGTCATTCCAATCTCCTTCGTCCAATTCTTTTTCCCTTACGCTGCTCAAAACACCACTAATGCACGTTATTTTTGGCCGTCTTCATCTTCTTCTACCACTTAGCAGCTATTCTAGTATTCTTCTTGGAAATATGTCATCTGTCATTCCTTTTACATGACCGTACCACTTTGTGCATTTTTAATGAAATTCGCAATTGAAGTTTGAACAAAAAATTTTAAAAAAAATTAGTATTATTATCCCGAAAGATGTTCAAAATTAGAAGAAAAATAAGAAATACTGTCATACGAGAAAAAATGAATATTAAATGATCAATAGTAAATTATATAAGAATTAAGCAATTAAATTGATATGTGCATGTACAACGAATGAAAGAAAAAAAAAGGTTACCCAGGAAAACATTGGAATGGTGTCCACCTAGAAGAAGAGGGAAAGGAAGACCTCGAAACTCGTGAATGCAAGAAATAAGAACTGGAATGAGAACAAGGGGACTGGAGGACATGAAGTGGATAGATAGAGACCAGAAAAGAAGAAAAATAAAACTTTAGGCACACGAAAGATGTGCAAACATTAAAATTCTGTATATAAATAAAAATCTCGGGAGAAGAAAAGATCAGAAGGAATGGAAAAATACTTGTCACTAAGAAAGAAACAACGCACAGAGAAATCATTGATCCAACATAGCCTACCCCAAAGAGGGTGAAGAGAAATAATAATAATAATAATAATAATAATAATAATAATAATAATAATAATAATAGACCTACTTACTCACTGGCACTATCGAACCTGTAGGTTCATGGCCGCGCGGACATAAACTCTCCATACACCCCTATCCTGAGCTAATGCTTTCCAATCATTCCCTGTATAATCTACTTCCCTCAAATCATAGGTAATGTTATTCTCCCACCTGATTCTTGGTCTACGAACTGGGCGTTTTCCCTCTGGCTTTCCTACAAGAAGCTTCCATGCAAGTCTTTCATTCCCCATACGTGCAACATGTCCTGCCCATCGCAGTCTACGAGACTTAACTGTTCTTATTATATCTGGCTTCCTATAAAGACCATGTAGGCTAGTTCATTGTTATGTAGTCTTCTCCATTCACCTGTCTGTTCATCTCTCTTTGGTCCAAACATTTTCCTAAGTACTTTATTCTCAAATACTTCTAATCTCCTTTCCTCCCTTAAAATAAGAGTCCATGTTTCGCACCCATATAGTATAACTGGTAGAATAATAGTTTTGAACCCATGTCCGCATTTCTTGACAGTTATATTTTTACGGCGAAAGATCGTCAGTCTTTGGACCAAGGTACTTTTTTTCATCTGCCTTATCACCTTCGACCAGTCCGGCATGGGTAACCCTATCGGCAGCAATGCTACCGCCGGTATAGCTCTCAGGATCATTTAAGCACGCAATGAGCTAATAGTTTTATTTTATCTGGCAAAGTTAAGGCCTTAAGGCCATGCCTACTACTAAATCAGGTTAGAAAAAAGTACAGAGATTGGTCTCATATGTAAATTACAATAAACATACATGATTATATGATATTCTACAGTCCAATTTAGTACATGGCAGGTTTACGCTGAGTTTGGGTTCAAAGTTCGTTTAAGATTCCCTCCCCCACTCAAGGAGATATTGTAGCTTTGTTGATTTCGTTTGCCATTCCTAAAAAAATACAAGTGTTTAAAAGAAGAGAAATGAAGACATGGTGTTTTGGCTAACTCAGATGTCTTCCCAAACAAAGTGTAGAGCGTTGGGTAGTTTATCTGCCTGTAAGATGCAAGATGTAGCGTGGAGTGGAACATGCTCGTCCATCAGATAGCGTGACGCCATATATAGTGGTCAACATGTTTTATTCTGCAGGAATACGCCCCGTATATTACACAGTGTCGAGTTCCCAACATCCGAACAACCTCGTCTATTTTTTATACCGAAATGACAAACGAAGCATCGTACTAGGTTCAAATAATAGTCTTCCTCTGCCTCGTCTTCCCTCAGGTTCCCATTCCAAAACACATTTTGGTAGCCGAGCCACTTTCATTCGCTTGACATGTCCGTACCATCTTAATTGCTGAGTTTTAATATAATCTAAAATAGTGTCTTCAAACTTCATTTTCTCCCTTATAACTGAGTTTCTATTTTTTTTATTATCTTTATTATTATTATTGTTATTATTATTATCATTATCATTAGTCATAGACCTATTATTATTATTATTGCAATTACCGTATATTATTCATTTTATATACAGATTTTTAATGTTTACACATATATCTGTGCCTAAAGTTTTATTTTCCTTCTCCACTCGTCTCTATCCATCCACTCCATGTCCTCCAGTCCTCTTGTTCTCATTCCAGTTTTTATTTCTTGCATCCACGAGTTCTGAGGTCTTCCTTTTCTTCTTCATCCAGGTGGACACCATTCCAATGTTTTTTCTGGGTAACCATTCTGCTTGCATTCGTCGTACATGCCCATACCTATTTAATTGTTTATATCTTATATAATCTACTATTGAATATCTAATAGGCCTACTCATATTTTCTCGTATGACCGTAGATTTCTTCTATTTTTTTTTCTTCTAATTTTGAACATCTTGCTGCTCTCCTATGACATCTATTTCTATCAACGCAAGTTTCTGTTCTAAGTTTTTATTGTATATCCAAACTTCAGCTGCATATGTGACATTACTTCTTATTCTTAAACATAATTTGTAGGATTTTCATCTTGTTTATTTCCAAAATCACTCTTCGGAGGAAGACGTATTGGATGTGCAATTCACTGTCTCTCCATCTCTTGGCTGGTCTTCCTCTTGTTCTTCTTCCGTCCATTGGTCTATCTTCTTTAGCTGTCTTTTGCAAGTCGGTTATTATTATTATTATTATTATTATTATTATTATTATTATTATTATTATCATCATTCTGATGTAAACTAATTATTGTAGACACTATACACAATGACAGTAGATTTCTTATTTTTTTCTAATTTTGAACATCTAGCTGCTCTCCTAATGACATCTATTTCTATCAACATAAGTTTCTGTTCTAAGTTTTTATTGTATATTCAAACTGCAGCTGCATATGTGACATTACTTCTTACCATTGAATTATATATTTGCAACTTATTTTTTTCTGGTTATTATTATTATTATTATTCTTAAACATAATTTGTAGGATTTTCATCCTATTTCCAAAATCACTCTTCGGAGGAACACGTATTGGATGTGCAATTCACTGTCTCTCCATCTCTTGGCTGGTCTTCCTCTTGTTCTTCTTCCGTCCATTGCAAAAAAGAGCTAAATCTTCTTTACCTGTCTTTTGCAAGTCGGTTTTTATTATTATTATTATTATTATTATTATTATTATTATTATCATGCTGATGTAAACTAATTATTGTAGACACTATACACTATGACAGTAGATTTCTTATTTTTTCTAATTTTGAACATCCAGCTGCTCTCCTAATGACATCTATTTCTATCAACATAAATTTCTGTTCTAAGTTTTTATTGTATATTCAAACTGCAGCTGCATATGTGACATTACTTCTTACCACTGAATTATATATTTGCAACTTATTTTTTTCTGGTTATTATTATTATTATTCTTAAACATAATTTGTAGGATTTTCATCCTATTTCCAAAATCACTCTTCGGAGGAACACGTATTGGATGTGCAATTCACTGTCTCTCCATCTCTTGGCTGGTCTTCCTCTTGTTCTTCTCCCGTCCATTGGTCTCTCTTCTTTAGCTCTTTTTTGCAAGTCGGTTTTATTATTATTATTATTATTATTATTATTATTAATATTAATTTTAACACTAAGAAATTAGGACTGGAAGTAAATATCAGTAAAACTAAATATATGGTCACACGTAGAAATTCAGTATATAATGGAAATGGACAGCTGATGACAAATGAGGGAAATTTTGAGGAAGTGGCTGAATTCAAATACCTAGGAACAATAATCACAAATAGGAATGAGATGCACAAACAAATTAAACATAGGCTCAATTATGGAAATGCATGCTATTATGCATTGCAGAGACTTTTGATGTCCCAACTCCTTTCAAAAAACGTTAAGCTGAAAATATATAAAACTATTATTCTACCAGTTATATTATATGGGTGCGAAACATGGACTCTTACTTTAAGGGAAGAAAGGAGATTACGAGTAATTGAGAATAAAGTTCTTAGGAAAATTTTTGGACCAAAGAGAGATGAACAGACAGGTGAATGGAGAAGACTACATAACAATGAACTAGCCTACATGGTCTTTATAGGAAGCCAGATATAATAAGAACAGTTAAGTATCGTAGACTGCGATGGGCAGGACATGTTGCGCGTATGGGGAATGAAAGACTTGCATGGAAGCTTCTTGTAGGGAAGCCTGAGGGAAAACGCCCAGTTGGTAGACCAAGAATGAGATGGGAGAATAACATAAACTATGATTTGAGGGAAGTATATTATACAGGGAGTGATTGGAAAGCATTAGCTCAGAATAGGGATGTGTGGAGAGCCTATATCCGCGCTGCCATGAACCTACGGGTTCGATAGTGCCAGTGAGTGAGTAAGTAAGTAAGTAAGTATTATTATTATTATTATTATTATTATTATTATTATTATTATTATTATTATTATTATTATCATGCTGATGTAAACTAATTATTGTACCAACAGATAAAGCTATCTAAAAATAAAACAAACTTAAAAAAAATAATTTCTGAACACAGTATGACAGAGTAAGAACAGCTGTTAACATTAGGAATGCCAGCTTGTATAGATACAGCTATTACAGTATAATTTAAATGGATGCTAAACATTTAATTGTTGTGCTTATATTATCTAATGTTGTTTTATGAGCAATAAAAACACAATTCTACTCGCCATTAAGAGAAGTTTAGTGTTTCCGGTTCCGCTCTTCAGGTGAAATTACACATTTTCTAAGAAACTCGCTGTTAACACGTAATAATGCAATCTACTTTTCGGTTGAAAGCTACGCGATTTCTTTCACAGTTGCCACTGCCCGCACCTGAATTCCCTGTCGCGATAACAGGGATTGCCGAACACTAAACACTTTTAAATGTTTTTTTTTATTGTCGGATAATTTACTTTCCTCGTTAAACAATGGCATTTATTCCATTCATAGTTTTACGGCCATTATTAAATTTAAGGTGCCCAAGCTGAGCAAAACATTTCTTCCACTTACTTGTGTTTTGCACTCTTTTAACTTTACTATCTAACCTCTCTTGGTTAACTCTTGTTTTTTTGACTCCGGCGCTATTAGCGCATCCGAGGGCTAGGTAGTCTTTCCTTTCTTCCATTTCTTCTTTCCTTTATTTTCTTTTCTTCTCCAGAAAAGCCTGACCAGAGGCTATAAGATGACAGCCCCATCACTGGTCTTACCATCCTTTGGCCAGCAACCAATCGAAGGGAATATTATTATGCTTTCAAGTCTAGAATTTCCGGGAAGGATCAAACTATTTACGCTGGAGGGAAAATTTTCTATAGGATCGTAACAGGCCTTGGCCTAATACTTGGAAGGAAGAAGAAGAAGGTTTTATTATCATTTTCTCCTTTTTCGTTTCCATTCGCCTGTAAGTGTATAATATATAATAATTTTTCTATTCATAAGCTTGGTACAGGAGTTTCTATGTACCTCTTTAATTTCCTATTGGTGGCAAATATCCTGTCCATCGCAATAATAATAATTTTTTATTTATATACAGAATTTTAATGTTTACACATCCTTCTGTGCCTAAAGTTTTATTTTTCTTCCCCACTCGTCTCTCTCCATCCAATCCATGTCCTCCGGACCCCTTGCTCTCATTCCAGTTCTTATTTCCTGCATCCACGAGTTTCGAATCTCCTCCTTCTTCCAGGTGGACACCATTCCAATGTTTTCCTGGGTAATCTTTCTTCTTGCATTCGTCGTACGTGCCCATACCAATTTAATTGCTTATACCGTATATAATCTACTATTGAATAACCAATATTCATTTTTTCTCTTATGACAGTATTTCTTATTTTGTCTAAATAATATATAATAATAATAATAAATAAATAATAATAATAATAACCCGTAAAAGGTGTATTATAAAATCTAATCAAGGTACAATATGTTCCGAATATTAATGTATGCAAATAATTTGGTTATTTTTGCAACATCAGAAAATTATGTAGGAATTTTCAAGTTAAACAAGTTATAGTAAAAAATTATAAAATTAAAATCTCTGTTGGCAAGACAATGCCTATCGCAATCTGCGGGGAGGAAAAAAAGAACGCAATTGAATGGAAATAATATTGAACAAGTGTGGGAATTTAATTACCTTGGACACAAAAGTGATACAGAGTTCAATTTACAGGAATAGGCCTGCAATAAATTAAATGTAAACATTAAACAACAGTTTGGAAAGAAACATCCGTAGACACTAAAAACGATTATACAATGTAACAGCAAAAAAATTCCCTAAAAACAGCACTGAAAGCTGGATTTTGAATTCTAGATAGAGAACCAAATTCACAGCTGAGATGTTTACGTCCCTTTTTTATTGGATTAATATAGAAATATTAACATTCATAATAGGCTAAAAGTTCAAAACATAGGCCTAGTAGAAGATATCCAAACATATCAAAACAATTCGTTTAATCATCTGTACAGAAAGGTTTTCAAATCATTTAGGAAAGAAGGTATTCCTGTATTAGCCTAGAGGACACATATACAGACCTGAACAAAATTCGAGAAATAAAGTACATCTTCAGAGATAGGAATTAGGCTCAACTGAGCCTAAACCTAAAATGTTCATCCTGATCAGGATCAAGTATAATAGGGCCTTATGGCTCACGACTGATTGCACTGAGCAACAAAAAATAAACTTCTTTTTTTCTCAGAAAGAAAAATAAGTGATTCTGAGAGTACTTTTTCTTCTGAATTCAAATATTATATCGGTTTTCTCCACCACGCAAGGTTTCCGAGAGACAGGCATTTATAATTTCAAACACTTTAATATTTTCTACATTCGTAACTACACAATATTCCAACATTCCGAACACGTAAGAAATGACGATTTTCTGCTATATTTCACCTGTGCAGCATCCCTCTTGATGGTCCAACAATAATCGGCCAGTATATTAGGATTCCATTTGCCTTGATATCTCTTTTCCATAGCTGAAATCTCCTGATGAAAGTGTTCCCAATTTTACTTTACAATAGACAAATGGACGAAAAAACGTTTATTAAAAAAATATTATTTAAATCCATTAATTGAATCTGAAATAAAAAAAACTGTGGGCGATGGAGAATTTCCGAATACATATTTGAAAACACGATGAAAAACCGCAATAAGTACCCAAACGTTTTTGAATTGCTGGTTAAATGGAAGAAATAACAACTCTAGTCATATGATTTTTGTCTCTTGAGTACCAATACGTAGTTGTCTACGTATTGGTACTCAAGAGACAAAAATCATATGACTAGAGTTGTTATTTCTTCCATTTAACCAGCAATTCAAAAACGTTTGGGTATCCCTAGCTAACGTATAAAGCCGACAATGTTAACTAACTGAAACCAGCTCACTGGCACTATCGAACCCGTAGCTTTATGACCACGCGGACATAAGCTCTCCACACATCCCTATCCTGAGCTAATGTTTTCCAATCATCCTCTGTATAATCTATTTTTCTCAAATCATTGTTAATTTATTCTCACACGCCTTCCTTGCTCTACTGACTGGTTTTCCTACAAGAACCTTCCATGCTCCTCTTTCATTGCTATTCGTGCCACAATTCGTACCAGCCGTAAGTCTAGGAAACTTAACTGTTCTTATTATATCACTTATGGAGATCTGATATAGGAAAAACTGACTCTCAGCGACCTTAGGAAGATAGAAAACGTGAAAGTCCGCTTCCTAAAAACAGCACTGAGAGTGGGGAAAACTGCATCCTCACGACTCATCTATGAACTCAACTACATAGAAGATCTACGACTGAGAATGCTGATAGCCTTTATCAAGAACTTTTAAACAACAGGAGAGAAAAACAGAGAATGATAGGTGCTGATTTCAACACCTCAAGAGCTATGCTGGACAGAAACTCGACGAAAACCAACCAAGAGCTAAGACATGTTGTAACACGCGGCTTTCATCGTAAGGTGTGCAGAATCAAGAAATATCACGAACCTAGTGAGAAGTGCGTTTGGCGGACAGTGCGACCGATATCATATACCGCAATGCTCAAGAAACACGAAATCGCTGAATGACTACATCAAAGACTAAAGAACAATCAATGCCCATTAGGGCGAACCTTTCTTATTATTATTATTAATATTAGGCCTATATCAGATTTCCTGTTAAGCTCATATAGCCCACTGAATCTTCTCCATTCACCTGTCTGTTCATCTCTCTTTGGTCAAAAGCTTCTCTAAGAACTTTATTCTCAAATACTCAGATTATTGACAATATTGAAGAAGATTTCTAGACTTCTTCTTCTTCTACTACAAGGTTTAGGCTATGCAGCCTGTTCCGGCGAAGTTAAAAGTGGAGTCCATCTTCTACGTGGTCGGCCAACATATCTTGTTCCTCTGGGATTATACAGGAAGGTTGTTTTTGGTATTCTTTCGTTGTTCATTCTCAGCTATATTATTTAATATTTATATGGACGATATCCTAAAAGAATGGAAGAAGGTTTTAACTAATGAAGGAATATTAATTGATAATAAAGATAAAATAAATGCTTTATTATTCGCTGACGATGTTGTACTTCTAGCAGAATCTGAAAATGAGCTCCAAATGTTAGCATATAAATTTAAATTAATAGCCAATAGATATAATTGTAAAATATCAAAAAATAAGTCAAAAGTAAAGGCGTTTATTGGTGAATATGGAATTAGGTCAACAATTATACTGGATTTCTCGACTTCACTCTGCTAATTAACTTCAAATTTGAATTCAAAATTTAAACCGGGGCTAATGTATTTTACAGGAACCCGGGGTTCTACCTATTAAGGAGGACCAAAATGGAACGCTCACCGCTAACACTTAAGTGATGGCCGCAGAGCTTTCCGTCTATCTATCGAAGAAGATTTCCGGGCTGTTGGCCGTGGTCTTGAGGTTTGTAGTTCTCCGACGTTTCGCCAGAGACTGCGTCCAGCATTCTCAAGGGTTGTCTTGACTCTTCAGCCTCAAGACCAC
This sequence comes from Diploptera punctata, assembly GCA_030220185.1. Lineage (NCBI taxonomy): Eukaryota > Metazoa > Arthropoda > Insecta > Blattodea > Blaberidae > Diploptera > Diploptera punctata. The sequence goes on from JASPKZ010010656.1 coordinate 3,005,041, forward strand.
TACCAACAGCCAGGAAATCTTCAAGACCATCATACTAAGTCCGGCCGTGAAAGCCTAAGTCAATATACGCATAACATACTTTTTTTTTCCTCCCTTAAAGCAAGAGCCCATGTTTCGCATTCATATAAGTGGGAGAATAAGAGTTTTACATATTCTCAGTTTAACGATTTTGAGAGAAGTTGGACCTATGGTAGTGAAGCATGGACACTAAAAAAACAACATGAAAGCAGAATAACGGCTTGTGAAATGAGATTCATGCGCAGAACAGCGGGTTACACCAGATGGGATCGGAAAAGGAACACCGACATCTTAAAAGAATTGAAGACTACGCCAATTTTGGAATATATTAAACAGTACCAACTAAATTCGAAACACCATCTTGAAAGAATGAGTTCAAATCGGATCCCCAAAGCTGTTTATAATTATATACCAAGAGGACGACGATCACTGGTCCGTCCTATGAAATGCTGGAGGGAAAATTTTCTATAGGATCGTAACAGGCCTTGGCTTGGAAGGAAGAAGAAGAGAAGAGAAGTTGGAATGACAAGAGTTCCTGGAATGCATAATAACATGCATTTTCAATTTTGAGTCTATGTTTAATTTCTTTCTGCATCTCATTCCTGTTTGTAATTATTGTTCTTAGGTATTGTTCTTAGGTATTTGAAACGCAGGGGCACGCCGTAGCGTAGTGGTTAAGGCACTGCGCTACAAGCCGGAAGGCCGAGGGTTCGAGTCCCGGTGGGGTCAGGATTTTTAAACTGACCCAAACCTTCTGGCGGCACTATGGCCCTGGGGTCGACTCAGCCTCTAACTGAAATGAGTACCAGACGCTTGTTCTGGGGTAAAGGCGGCCGTCACGCAGGGCTGACAACCCGGCTGACATCAAGTGCCGATTGTCAAGAAAAAGTGGGAGCCTTTAACCTCCTACTACCCCAAGGGCCTCCTGAGGCCTGTAGTGGGATCACTTTACTTTACTTTATTTGAAACGCAGCTATGTTAGAGCTGTTTCTATAAGAGAACCGATCAAGTTGATGGAGGATAAATTAAGTAAATTTAATATAAGTTAGCTGCATTGAACGGAAGCTGTGCACGTAATGCCTTGGAAGTGTTGTAGAAAAGATGGCAGTTGGGAATCTCTTGGTGGAGTTTCTCTTAAGACGTAGCAAAATTCTATCCACCCACTGCTGCCTTCTACTTTCGGTACTTAAATGTGATTTACGTATGCAATTTCCCTTCTTCACCCCAACACTTACACCATCCCTTAAACTTGCCCCCTTCTTCCTAAACCTAAAACCTTCGCTTCTACCCAAAACTTGTAGTTTGCAAACCTCAACTTATTCTCCTCTTATTCTTACCAAGTACAATCACCTCCAAAACTGTTACATCCTAATCAACTGAAAACACTTTACACAGATCAAATTCATACTAAATTCTGATTATGTAAATAGTCACAGAGTATCCATGGTATCTTTACCTTGTCGTGGTGGAGTGGCTTGCGTGTGCTTAAATGATCCTAAGAGCTATGCCGGCGGTAGAATTGTTGCCGATTGGGTTACCCATGCCGGACTGGTCGAAGGTGATAAGCCAGACGAAAAAAGTAACTTGGTCAAAGGAGTGACGATCTTTCACCGTAAAATACAATCGTCAAGAAATGCGGACATGGGTTCAACTGGGGTAAAATTTTCCGGAGGTCAAATAGTCCCCATTCGGTTCTCCTGGCGGGAACTACTTCAGGGAACCCATGCCAAAGGCTCAAACACAGGGACATGTTCCTAGGAACAAGGAATGTTAGGATTTTATACAATAGCGGGGCACTAGTGATACTAGCGCGGGAATTAGATAAATAGCCCTTGGATATAGTCGCTTTACATTTGAGAATAAAGTACTTAGGAAAAATTTTGGACCAAAGAGAGATGAACAGACAGGTGAATGGAGAAGACTACATAACGATGAACTACATGGTCTTTATAGGAAGCCAGATATAATAAGAACATTTAAGACTCGTAGACTGCGATGGGCAGGACATGTTGTACGTATGGGGAATGAAAGACTTGCATGCAAGCTTCTTGTAGGAAAGCCAGAGGTAAAGCCCAGTTGGTAGACCAAGAATGAGGTGGGAGAATACCATTAACTATGATTTGAGTAAGTAGATTACACAGGGAATGATTGGAAAGCATTATCTCAGGATACGGATGTATGGAGAGCTTATGTCCGCGCGGTCTTGAACCTACGGGTTCGATAGTGCCAGTGAGTGAGTAAGTATTAGGCCTATATTAAAATATATACCTGGCAGCTGACGCTTTCTTCAACTACGTTTTTTTTTAAACTTTTAAGATCTATAGGCCTTTTGTAAACTGACTTTTATCAGCAGAAGTGCTACTAACTGTTGCTATTATTCTGCGACTTTAACATCAGCTCGAAGGCCGCTGGTGTCAAAAGCGTCGCAAAACAACTGCATTTAGTAACTCATATCCTTCTGCGAATAACGGAAGCCGGTTTCCAAAAGGTCTGTAGTTATTAAACTTTAAAAAAAAATAATAATGTAGTTGAGGACGAAGGCACCTGCCATGTATCTATTTTAATATTTTACTTTGTAAAAACACTTGCATCATCAATACTCTAAGTATTTCATAAATAAATTCATCCTTCATAATTCTAATTACATCAAACCTATCTACAAAAAGGCCTCACTCATTCGAGTCCACCGCTGTGGTCTCGAGGTAGCGCGTTGCCTTGTCACAGAGCGGGCCCGGGTTCAATCCCCGCTCGGGATAAGTTTCCTGGGTGATGTTTTTTCGGGGTTTTTCCTCACCTGTAAGATAAATGTCAGGATAGTTTAAGGCCGTAACGGTTCCCGAACATCATCTGGCCATCATTATCATCAATATCATATTCACCTCATTAGATTAAGTTTAGGTTTAAGGTCTCTCCTGGCGCATCTATACCCATCGTCATCACCCATCATATCGTTGGAGCAGGGTAACCCCGCCTTCCAGACGCCCTAACCTCAGAAGTGGGTTACAATACACCAATGCCAAGAGAGAATACCTGAAATGTCGAATGACAAACAGGTGGCAAAAAAAAAACTCATTCACTGACACTATCGAATCCGTAAGTTCATAACCGTGATGACCTTAGCTCTCTATACATCTCCATCCTGACTTAATATTTTCCAATCATCCCCTGTATATTTTACTTCCCTCAAATCATCCATCCATAGTAATTCTGTCCGAGGGCAGGTGCTTCACTGCAATCATAGCATTTTCATGCTATGCTTTACTAGGGAATTGTAGGTGTGGTAGCTTCCTGTTGCTTTCCACACCGGTGAAGGATGATGATGATAAGTATGATGATGATGATGATGATGATAAGGATGATGATGGTTAATGTTATTTTCCCACCTCATTCTTGGTCTACTAACTGGGCGTTTTCCCTCTGGTTTTCCTACAATAAGCTATTATCCCCCTTATAATTCCCCATTTGTTCCACATGACCTGCCCATCGCATTCTACGAGACTTAACTGTCCTTATTGTATATGGTTCCCTTTAAAGATCATGTAGCTCACTTATGCAGTCTTCTCCATTCGCCTGATATTCATCTCTTTTTGGTCTAACATTTTTCCTAAGAACTTTATTCTCAAATATTAATAATCTTTTCTTATTTATTTATAACAAAATCAAATGTAGAACCTATACGCTTTTCCATGATGTCCATAACTAACTCACTGGCTCTATCGAACCCGTAGGTTCATGGCAGCTCGGACATAAGCTCTCCATACCTCCCTATATTCTGCTAATATTTTCCAATCATTCCCTGTATAACGTAGACTACTTTTCTCAAATTATGGATAATGTTATTCTCTCATCTCAGTCTTGGTCTACCAACTAGGCGTTGTTCATGATGTTTATAGACACCCTTTATTTACAATTTTATTACGAGAGGAATAGATGATCCATACTGACCCGGATGTACAATTCAGCTGTAATTTTCAACACATCCTCAACTGCTAATGTGGGATAGCCTATTTTCCACAAAAAAAACTATTTGAAAACATTCATAATAATATGTTTCTATTTGCTTTTCGAAGGCCTTCCCTTTCAATGCTTTTCAAATTTCATCGTATTCTGCACTGCGCATGCATAAGGATAAAACAATATTTATTTTATAGGCCTATATCATCATCATCATCATAGTACATTCACCAATTTAGGCCATTTGTTGACCTGTTTCGGCCTCAAGAGGAATACCATCCAGAAGTCTTTTGAGTGGACGTCCTGGTCTTCTTCTTCCTGCAGGTTGATATCTTAACATTTGTTTGGGTATTCTGTGATCTTCCATTCGATGAACATGTTGCATCCATCTTGACTTATAATCAGAAATTTTGTTTTCTAAAGGTTCCATGTGTAATTCTTCTAAGATGTCCTCATTTTTTTTTTGTGATCTAGTAGTGTGTATCCTGCAGTCCTCCGAAGATATCTCATTTCAGCAGATCTAAGTCTCTGTATATCCTTCTGTTTTAACGTCCATACTTCGCTACCATACAAAAGAGTTGGAAGAGCCAGTGTTTTATACACTTTTAATCTTGAATGCTTGTGGACTAACTGTGGCTTGAAGATAGAATTTATTAACCCTAAAATTCTTAAAAATTTAAAAGATTAATTATATATTTTAAGATTCTCCCATAATAACTTGACATGTGCAAGGAAAATTATATTTTTATTTAGGCCTACTTTATTTCTTGTGTTAGGGAAATACATTTTCTTACACGCTTAAAACAGTTATCAGACCAAAGAAAAATGTAGTCATACATCTCGTTTGTATACATTACCACTGAAATTTAGCACGAAATTAGTAGGCCCATATATACTAAGAAATGCGATGCATTTTCCATTATTAAAAATCGAAAACAAAATACGTTGCTATGGAAACCTAATGTAAATAATAATGTGCTTGTATTTCTTCCACCTTTTACTTCTGCTGTTAAAAATTATATATTTTATACAAAACGTCACATATAAAAGCTCACTATATTAAAATTACAATTTGTCGCATTCATGAACTCAACTGTTTACGTTTCCATTTTTAGTTTTGTACAATATGTACGTAATTATAATATAACAGTAGTTGATTTTTTAAAGTTTGTTTAAATTGCTCTCATTCCAGCGAGCAGTAACTGTTTCGCGTGAAATTGTGTTTGTACTAACTGAAAATTTATGATCATTTCGAATGCAAATAGAATACATAACTTGTCTCATGCAATATTCTTCGTGGTCGAGAATTTGCATTCCAGTTTCCTTGATAGAATCAAAGAATATAAATTGAAAATAGAAAAAGAATACATTAGTATAATTATTTAATGAATTCATACTCCTCCGCAATAAGCCTAAATGCCATTTGTCTACCTACCAGCTGCTGGCCTCACATCCTCACGTGCAAATTACGTAGGGCGTAGGTATGTGCTACATGGCCAATATAGGGCCACCATATCAGGTCCCATAGCAGTTATAACAGGAAAGGCTGCGTACTAATTAATTAATTTATTGGCACTTTCGAACCCGTAGGTTCATGTCCGCGTGGACATAAGCTCTCCACATATCCCTAGCCTGCGCTAATGTTTTCCAATGACCCCTGTATAGCCTAGTCTACTTGCCCTAAATAATAAAAAAATAACACTGAGCAACAAAAAAATAAGCTTTTTTTATCTCAGATAGAAAAATATGTTATTCTGATAGTAACTTTTTTTTTCACCTGAATTAAAATATTATATCGTTTTTCTCACATCACGCAAGGTTTCCGAGAGACAGGAATTAATAATTTCAAATACTTTAATATTTTCTACATTCGTAACTACACAATATTCGAATATTCGGACTCACGTAGTAAGTAAGAAATGACGATTTTCTGCTATATTTCGCCTGTGGAGCATCCCTCTTGATGGTCCAACAATAATCGGCCAGCATATTAGGATTCCATTTGACTTCATATCTCTTTTACATAGCTCAAATCATTTGAGTTAGTTCATTTGGTTTTATTTTACAATGGACAAATGGACGAAAAAACGTTTATTAAAAAAATAATTATTTAAATCCATTAATTGAAATTGAAATAAAAAAAAAACTGTGAGTGATGGAGAAATTCCGAATACATATTTGAAAACACGATAAAAAAAACTGCATTAAGTACAACTATTGGTACTCATGAGACAAAAATCATGTTGACCAGTGTAATAATTCTGTTGAGCAACTCATTCACAACTATAAGAAATAGTCTTACTTAAGAGAGGAAAAAAACTATGAGAATTTTAGAATAGCATTCTTATCAAACTCTCTGGACCAAAGAGAAATGAACAGAAAAGCGAATGGAGAAAACTAAATAATAGTGAGCTACACGATATTTATGGGAAACCACATATAATAAGGATATTTAAGTCTCGTAGACTGCGATGTCCAGGGCATCTGGCACAAATGGTAAATGAAAGCGTGACATGGAAATTCCTTGTAATACAACCAGGAGAAAGGGGACACGCCGTAGCGTAGTGGTTAAGGCACTGAGCTACAAGCCGGAGGGTCGAGGGTTCAAGTCCCGTTGGGGTCAGGATTTTTAAACTGGCCCAAATCCTCTGGCGGCACTATGGCCCTGGGGTCGACTCAGCCTCTAACGGAAATGAGTACAAGACGCTTGTTCTGGGGGTAAAGGCGGCCGTCACGCAGGGCTGACAATCCGGCTGACATAAAGTGCCGATTGTCTAGAAAAAGTGGGAGTCTTAAGCTCCTACTACCCCAAAAGCCTCCTGAGGCCTGTAGTGGGAGCACTTTACTTTACAACCAGGAGAAAACGCCTAGTAGGTAGGCAAAGAACGAGGTGTGAGAATAACATTAACCATGATGTGGGAAGCAGATTATACAGGGGATGATTGCAAAACATTAGCTCAACTTAGGGATGTATGGAGAGCTCAAGTCCATGGCTATGAACCTAAGGGTTCGATAATGCCAGTAAATTAGATAATAATAATAATAATAATAATAATAATAATAATAATAATAATAATAAACATGGCTCCCTGTATGGAATAGAGGCAAGGAAATCAGGAACGAATAAAATAATTAGAAACCAAAGAATTAGAGAGAGATGATGAAAGTTGTTAAGAAAATTCTTAAAGCAATTGAAAAACGAATATAGAGACGATTTGGACGATGTTATGCATCAATCGGCTAAACGTCATTTAAAAATGAGATTTTGATGTCATCTGTTGCGCTGGCTCATGAAGTAAGTGTATGAATACTTATTGTGCCATTTTTAAATATAGTCTTATTATTGAAGAAAAATGAAAACGCCATCAGTCCTATTAGAAATTATATGTTTTGCAAAAAACGGCTATGAAACTAGATCTTCATAAATGTTTGACAAAATTTTGTATCATGCAGCTAAGCGCCAAATGTTCCAGCTCTTTTATTGTTGATGCATAACGGTCAAACAATGAAAGCAATTTGCAATATTCAGTAATGTTGGTTTGGTGCTACAATAAATAGTGAAGATTGTCGTAAGCTTTAAACATTTTTTTTTTCGAAACTTAGATAATGGCGCAAACCCGATTGATGCGTAACGCCGTCCATTTAGACACATTAAAAGAATGGGAGAAGACTGGATCCGAAAATTATTTTGGAATGGAATGCTGAAGACAGAAGGAGAACAGGAAAAAGAGGAAAAATCACAGGAATAACGGACGGATGGAACAGGAGGATTTTATGAATATAAAATAACTGACTGAAGAAGATGCTCAAGACAGGGATTTTGGCAAAAAATATAATTACTTTATATTTGGGACAAAAATCAGTGCACATTGAAGTCATGATGATGTAATTAATGATAGAATAAATGAAGGCAAATCTGCTATATCAAACTTAAAAGGCATGTTATGGGACTATTTAACTGATGCTCCAAATGGGAGACAATGACCAGTCACGTTTGAATGATTTTTTATTTACAACCAATCACAGTCGTGTTTCGCCTCGAATTTATCAACGAAAATTCATCATATTAAAAAAGGCACCTCTTTTTAATAGGTCATAGCATTATTTTGCAGTGACTGACTCTTTAAGAAATACGGCTACCAGATTGTATATATAGTGCATGAATGTCAGCATATAGCGCATGTGGGAGATAATATAAACACATTTGTAGCAATTGATTATACCATAAAAAACACTGTTTGCACTTTCTTAAACGAATTATTTTTTCAGGAAATTACATTGGAGAAAAATGTAATTATCATATTTGAATCATAGGACATCAGGAATTAATTAATACCTATAATGTTGGTTATAAATTTCTCCACTAGGGTGCATTCTTACAATATTGCGATCCTTCGGCAATAATATGATCTGGTTGCAGTGATGAACAAAAGAAGCAAATGAAGCGTACCAATCGTTTCTCATCTGTTTTCAAACATCGCCGTTTACGTTAAATATATATATATATATATATATATATATATATTTATTTATTTATAAGCCCATGTTTTTCCCTTTACAGAGATTTAGGCGCTCTCCCCCTACAGGGAAGAATTTGTACCATACTAATTTATTTACACTTGTTTTCGTATAGATGTCATTTTGAGTGGTCCGTGGTCAGCGCACCGCCTCATACTGACATCTAGGAAACCAAGGTAGTACTAGGACGGGAAAAATCGGTAAATTTTGCTTAGAGGCCTTTTCATTCAGGCTTAAGGATCTTTTACGAGCCTGAAAATCTTCAGACTCGGGACCCACGGCTTAAAGTCCGTCCCGGAGGACTTGCTCCTTGGATTTTTCCGTCCTAAAAAATCCATCGACCCCGGCCGGGTTTGAACCCGCGACCCTCGGGACCAGAGGCAAGGAGCATAACCACTAGTCCACCGCGGCCGATACATATTTTAAAATAACTATAGTTAAATAATGATTTGTGAATAAACAGCCTAATTTTATTCGTTAAATAGTCCTAACAAATGCCACTCTTGATTTCCAAATTCTCTAGATAAATTCACTCTTCACTTCGTGAGTCGTGAATTTATCGATAATTTGGAAGTCGCTCGTGGCAATACTTATGGTAACATAAGTTCTAAAACAAAAGCTAATATGTTAATACAATAATGAAGAGTACAATGGCATATGGCTGGAAAACATTGGAATTAAAATCTAGAACAATAAGTAAATTAAATTCTGCAGAAATGGATTTTTGAAGGCGTTCAGCTGGTATTTCTAGAAGAGATAAAATAAACAGTGTAATTAAACAAATTAACTATGATTTGAGGGAAGTAGATTATACAGGGAATGATTGCAAAGCATTAGCTCAGGATAGGGATGTATGGAGAGCTTATGTCCGTGCAGCCATGAACCTACGGGTTCGATAGTGCCAGTGAGTAAGTAAGAGTAAGTAAGTAAGTAAGTAATTAAACAAAATATGAATGTTGAAACGTCAATTGTGGATTTCATAAAAAAGCAAACAATTAAAATGGCATGGTAATGTAAAAAGAATGGCAGAAGACAGATTCCCAAGAACAATACTAAAATGGGTGCCACTTGGTAGAAAAAGAAGAGGACGGCCAAAAATAACGTGGATTGATGGTGTTTTGAGCAACATGTGGGAAAATAGGATTGGACAATGTAGATTGGAATAACAGAGGGATGTGGTGGAGAATGACAGTAGATTAATTGGACGCAGGAAAATGTTGTAAAACATACTAAAGTAAAGTAATCCCACTGCAGGCCTCAGGAGGCCCTTGGGGTAGTAGGAGGTTAAGGCTCCCACTTTTTCTGGACAATCGGCACTTGATGTTAGCCGGGTTGTCAGCCCTGCGTGGCGGCCGCCTTTACCCCCAGAAAAAGTATCTGGTACTCATTTCCGTTAGAGGGTGAGTCGACCCCAGGACCATAGTGCCGCCAGAAGGTTTGAGTCAGTTTAACCCTCAAATTCGCAATGTATCCAAAAGGATGCATCAATCTTTTAATTTATCTAACAGTTTTAATAAAACAGAAGAAAGCTAATGATAAGAAAATTACTGAAATGTGCGTGAAATTACACAATATTCCTAATAATAACAGTTATGAACGATTTAGTTTTCAGTGCGGTCCGCCACATTTAAATAACTGATACGAGAAATTACTGTTTTTGCCAATACCAGCAGGGAACACCAAGAGCTGAGCTGGGATTGGCCGGCCATCAAAAATTTCAAAATATCAACAATTATTAGAAATTATCGTTAAACCACGTCTAAATCATAGTATATAACATTAATTATTACTATAAAACTAAAAAATCCCATATTAACACATCTAATTTATATTAACATCCAAAAATAAAAATCGCGAAAACACAGGTCACCTCGCGGGGCCAACCAGACACTCTGATTGGCCAATGGAATACAACTTCTAAACACCCGAAAATAACTATTACAATATAAATTAACATTCAGATTACAATTCTAGGATACAATACTACATAAAAATAATCTAATAAAATATATAAATCAACATTTTGAACATTTAAAACATTAAAAAAGAGGTCGCGCTTTCGGACCAATCAGCGCCAAGCTGAATACGCGAAATTCGTCGCTCACCAACATCAAACATATATAAACAAATTAAAAAGAGAATATTCAAACATTAATTACTTTTGAAAAAGAATAATTCAACACATAAATAAAATTAAAAATAAATGAAAATAAAAATAAAATTCATAAGGGCCTAGCCGGGTACATCCCTGCTGCTGATCAAAAGCCAGTCATCCATATTCACACTATCTCTACTCAAAGATAGACCGGGGCAAATGGACTCTGTCTTGGAACCCGGGGCACCACACTCAGTGGGCCGAAGAAATTGCTCACCACGCTGCCATTCTAATGGCAGGTCGCAGGGCCTTTTCAATTTTATCTTTATCTTTGTCTTCTTTAGCCAATTTAAAGGTTACAAATCCAAATAAATAAAACATAATTACTTTAGGTTGAAAAAAACTCGTGTAATGTAGTAGAAATTTCTAATAAAAAATAATATGGAAAAAAATGAAAAGAGAAATGGAATACGTAAGAATAATATTCTGGAAACACTGTACCGCACAGACTAAACTTGGGGAAACTTATGTCCACGGAGCAGCCTTAGCTTAGCATGTTCCTTCCCCCCCCCCGTGTTCATGTTTCGCTCGCCATTCTCTAATTAAACAACCGTTTTAATTAACACATTAAATTATATCTTAAATTAAATTTCGTGTTGCAGTTATAGCTTACATCTTCTCATATTAATGTACCCAAATATACACATAAACGAGAGATATGTACAATACACCTTTCCTACTCTACGTTTATTTGAACACGAAATTACATATAAAAGAATGCAATTTTCGTTTTTTTTTCTGTATTTTATTTATTAATTTATAATAAGTCTCTAAATAAAATTGTCCAGGAGTGGAAAAAACTAAACCCCCCAGGAGTAAACATATGTAGAGGAAATCAAATACAAACAATAATCTTCGCAGATGATCAAGTACTTCTAGCGGAGAATGAAGATGATTTGCAGTGATCAATTCCAGAATACCCTGGAAAAATACAACATGAAAATATCTTAAAATAAAACCAAATCCATGGCAATCACTGGAAAGGGACTTTCGAGAGTAAAAATAATAATAAATAATAAACCAATAGAACAAGTAACACACTTTAATTATTTAGGTAATAATATATCACAGTTTCATAATCAAAAAGATGTGGAAACAAATTTAGAAAAATATAACAGATTAAATGGTATAATTAGGAGAAATTTTGGAAAATAAATGAGGAAAGAAATCCAATTGAGATTTCATAATGCCATAGCCAAACCTGCTCTACTATACGGAAGTGAATGCTGGAGACTTCGAGCAAAAGATAAATCCCGCATTAATAGTTCACAAATGAGATTCCTCCGATCACTAACTGGAGTAACATTAAGGGATAGAATGAAAAGTGATGAGATAAGGATGCAGTGGAATAGTAGGGAAATGGTTGAACATATACAAAATTATCAGATTAAATGGTTCCAACACGTCCAGAGAATGTCAAATTCCCGTTTACCAAAGATGATTTACCACCTCAACCCTAAAGGCAAAAGAGACCTCGGAAGACCCTTCAACCGATGGAAAGATCAGTTTTTGTAGTCGCAGAACGGGCATCATCACCCAATACTGCATTCGGAAGAAGAAGAAGAAGAAGTATCTAAATTCAAATATTCATCATCCTTACAATCCCAAATTCTGCACACATATTTACCAAGTTATTTAAATACACGTTTTCAAAATTTATCGGCTCATCACAATTTAGGAACAAGATCACAAGACTCTTCCTTACTTTCGATACCACAGCACAGCACCTGTCTATACTCTGAATCTTACACAATATCTTCCCAGTCATGTCAGGGACTGTCAATCGCTATCATTATTTAAATCCAAATTAACTGATATCTTAAGTTCGACACAATGAAAACATTAACTGCATAACAACTATATAGAGCATTCCATTTATAATCATCAAGAAAGCTACTTACTTTATTTTATATCATTTTAATTTGATTATATTCTATGTTTTTGTTAGTATTAGCTAGTATTAGATCACATCATCATTGTATTTTGTTTAGTCTGTATTTTAATAATATCTTAAAATTGTAACATGTATGATATTTTTGAACAATTCTACTATTCTCTGGTTGAGTGGAAGAGAAGGCCTTATGGCCGTAACTCTACCAGCTAAAATAAAGTATTATTATTATTATTATTATTATTATTATTATTATTATTATTATTATTATTATTTTGTTTGCTTAAGTCGTCGACTAAATCATTATCTATCCGAGGCTTAATAACGAAGATAATACCAATGGTAATAGGCCTTTTAAGTTGATAATACTGTTTATTTAGCAGATGGCCTCTTAGTATTAGCTGAGAATCAAGAGAATTTAGCATATATGATCAGAAAACCATGAACAAATCGGCATTAAAATTATTATAAAAAATTGAATAGGCCTATTTATAGACCACGGTGGAGTAGTGGTTATGTTCCTTGCCTCTGGTCTCAAGGGTCGTGGGTTCAAACCCGGCCGGGGTCGATGGATTTGTTTATGATATTGAAATACAAGGTGCAAGTCCTCTGGAAGGTACTTTCAGCCGTCACTCATTAGTCTGAATATTTTCAGGCTCGTAAAAGATCCTTAAGCCTGAATAAAGAGGCCTCTAAGCAAAATTTAGTGGCCTTTTTTTCATCATAGTAATACCTTAGTTCCCTACTAACTAACTCACTGGCACTATCGAACCCGTAAGTTCATGTCTGCGCGGACATAAGCTCTCCACACATCCCTATCCTGAGCTAATGTTTTCCAATCATTCCCTTATAATCTACTTCCCTCAAATCATAGTTGTTATTCTCCCACCTCATTATTGGTCTACCAACTGGGCGTTTTCCCTCTGGCTTTCCTACAAGAAGCTTCCATGCACGTCTAGATGTCTCATTGGGTCCGTATGTTGACCATATACCATTAATGACTTCTTTGGGAAGTATGCCTAACTAAATGAATTTAGTCTAGTAACTCCTTAAAAATAAAACTAAATATATGATCACACGTAGAAATAAATTATATAATGGAAATGGACAGCTAATGACAAATGAGGGAAATTTTGAGGAAGTGTCTGAATTCAAATACCTAGGAACAATAATCACAAATAGGAATGAGATGCACAAAGAAATTAAACATAGGCTCAATTCTGGAAATGCGTGCTATTATGCATTGCAGAGACTCTTGATGTCCCAACTCCTTTCAAGAAACGTTAAAAAAAATATATATAAAACTATTATTCTACCAGTTATATTATATGGGTGCGAAACATGGACTCTTACTTTAAGGGAGGAAAGGAAATTACAAGTATTTGAGAATAAAGTACTTAGGAAAATTTTTGGACCAAAGAAAGATGAACAGACAGGTGAATGGAGAAGACTACAAACAATGAACTACATGGTCTTTATAGGAAGCCAGATATAATAAGAACAGTTAAGTCTCGTAGACTGCGATGGGCAGGACATGTTGCACGTATGGGGAATGAAAGACTTGAATGGAAGCTTCTTGTAGGAAAGCCAGAGGGAAAACGCCCAGTTGGTAGAACAAGAATGAGGTGGGAGAATAACATTAACTATGATTTGAGGGAAGTAGATTATACAGGAAATTATTGGAAAGCATTAGCTCAGGATAGGGTATGGCGCGGCCATGAACCTACGGGTTCGATAGTGCAAGTGAATAAGTAAGTAAGTAAATAAGTAAGTAACTCATTAAAAATAGAGCTTAAGCCCAACACTGGGTTGTTATGCCATTGTAGAATATACCTATTTATTAGTAGATCAGTGGCGGTTCCTGAGTACTCGTATAAATTGCATGTGAACTCCCAGAAAAAATACCACGAATATAGAACATTTAAACAGTTTTATTTCAATGATCAGACTGAAAATTAAGCTTGGAAATAAGTCATAATATCTGTCCCAGAGTGATCAAGGGAAGAATCAGTAGCAAAATTACGAATGACTACTGACCATGATTGCGAGGCCAAACACCTATTCCTACTCCCTTATGATATCTTGGATTTATCATGGACACTCAACACTTATCTGTCTGCCCTAATTTGAGGAGTGAAACCTTAAGCGGCCCCTACACGATCAATATTTACGTCAATATATTGCACAATAATTGGCATTGTACAATAATATTGAGCGTGTGTAGATCGCATTGAAAGATTGCGCAATATATTGAGTCAATCAAAAGCAGTTTTATTTTTATTGTGCAATCTATTAAATATTGCGTCGTCTGTTGGCAATATTGCGCAATAATACTTCAGTTCTGTGTTGTCTTCTTATTATTCCACATGTTGACTGCACAAGTTGCACCCACGAACTGATTTATTGAGCAATAATATTGCACCGTGTGGATTGGTCAAGTAATACTATTGTACAAAATATTGTGCAATATATTGACGTAAATATTTGTGTGTAGGGGCCGCTTTAGTCAACAAGTATTGGGAGGCAAGAGAAAGGATCAGTGGATAAATACGTACAAATTTTTACTATAGCAATTATTTTCTCTAAGTGCTTTTTTTGTAGGTCAGTAATAATTATATCAATGCCTCTTGTTAAATTAAAAATGCCATCATCCTCATGGATTGAACTGCAAAAGGTTCGTTCCGGTCTCATGCGGAAAGCAGATCTCTCTTTCGATTCTCTTGGCCATCCCACACAGCTATACTCCTGTCACCTTATATGTAAGGAACTGTTTTGTTATACATTCGTGATTCATTCTTTGAATGTAGTCGAACCAATTCAATTGTGTTTGTATTCTTTGATTCTGTCTGTTAAGCAGAATATGTTAAGTTCATTCCAAAAGCTTTGCTATTTATAATATTTTTTATCTTGTAACGTATATCCAGCTATATTTATGCAGATCCTATTTTTTAATGATTTTTAGTCAAATTCCAATATTCGGAAACGTATAAAAACACTGGAACAGCCATGACCTTGTAAAATATTAATTTTATATCTATACTCTTGTATTTAAAACAATTTCTAATTTTTCCACACGCATATACCTGAATTTATTCAATTTATTTTTGACATCCCTTTGTTTATCGTACTTACTTACTGACTGGCACTATCGAACCCGTAGGTTCATGGCCGCGCGGACATAAGCTCTATATACATCCCTATCCTGAGCTAATCCTTTCCAATCATTCCCTGTATAATCTACTTCTCTCAAATCATAGTTAATGTTATTCTCCCACCTGATTCTTGGTCTGCCAACTGGACGTTTTCCCTCTGGCTTTCCTGTAAGAAGCTTCCATGCAAGTACTTCATTCCCCATACGTGCAACATGTCCTGCCCATCGCCGTCTACGAGACTTGACTGTTCTTATTATATCTGGCTTCCTATAAAGACCATGTAGTTCATTGTTATGTAGTCTTCTCCATTCACCTGTCTGTTCATCTCTCTTTGGTCTAAAAAATTTCCTAAGTACTTTATTCTCAAATACCTGTAATCTCCTTTCCTCCCTTAAAGTAAGAGTCCATGTTTCGCACCCATATAATATAACTGGTAGAATAATAGTTTTATATATTATCAGTTTAACGTTTTTGAAAGGAGTTGGGACATCAAGAGTCTCTGCAATGCATAATAGGAATTATTATTATTATTATTATTATTATTATTATTATTACTACTATTATTATTATTACTATTATTACTATTATTATTATTATTATTGTTATTATTATTATTATTATTATTATTATTATTATTATTAGTATTATTATTATTATTATTATATTATTGCCCACCGCTGTGGTCTCGAGGTAGCGTGCTGCCTTGCCACGATCCCCGGTCGGCGCAGTTTTTCTGGGCGAGGTTTTTATCGGGGTTTTTCCTCACCTGTAAGACAAACGTCACGAAAACTTTAAGGCTCAAACGGTCCCCGAAATCATATGGTAATCATCATCATCCTTCACCGGTGTGGAAAGCAACGGGAAGCTACCACACCTACCATTCTCTAGTAAAGCTGCAAGCATTGCATGAAAATGGTATGATTGCAGTGAAGGACCTGCCTTCGGGCAGAATTACTATGGATGGATGGATTATTATTATTATTATTATTATTATTATTATTATTATTATTATTATTATTTGTTTGACATTTTCATCATTCAAACTCAGAACCTCGAGAAGAACTCAAGGTAAATAAAACAGCTTTTCTCTACATAATTTGTCATATTGCCGGTTGTGCATATGTCAAATACCCCTACAAAATACTCTGGTACTCGTTTCCATTTTGGCTGAGTCGACCCCAGTGTCATGGTGCTGCCAGAATGTTTCGGCTAGTTAAAATATCCTTATCTCTTATGGTTTTATTAATCCAAATCATTACTCCAGCTTGTCCATGGGTTTTCCTGTTGACACCGCCATACATTTGTACATAATTTTGTGTTCCTTTCGTTCCTTTAAGTTTCCTATCAGGACTCTAACCCGCGACCTAGTAGCGTATTTCACTACCCAACTACTCTATAGTGTGCCACATATTGAGTAAGACTAACAATTACCTCACTAAGGTATCTTATTATAACACAAACTTCCAAGAACTTAAGTAAGTTCACTTAATCTCTGAAAGACTAACGATAAGGGATAATGAAACTTATTACTTATCTTAGCCCTAAGTCTCTAGAGTTGACTTATATTGCTATTCGAGAGTTTAAATAGACATCCAGGACTAATTTATATAACATTCCCTGAGGACTCCGAGTTTTGAAACTTAGCGCATGAATGAGATCGTTTCTCGTCTTGAAGGGTTGGGGAGACATTTAAAGGGATCAGAGAAAAGAGAAGATGCATGAGAGAAGAGACTGGCTCGACTTTAGATAAGGTAACAGAAGCGATAAAAAATTAAAACTGTGTGATATATGTTAAGTTTATGAGGTTGTAATAAAAGACATTCGAAGATAAAAGAGAGTAAACAATATGTGACGGGAATGCGAATAGGGGGGGGGGAGAAAGAGAAACAAAGTGTGTCGCAGGTGGGGAAAAGAAAACTCCTTTTTTTTTTTTTACAGGATTGAAAATGCTTCAGTTTATGTTATAGGAAACTATACAAAGGGAATCTTCAACAACGTTTGATACTATTCCGCCATTTTTAGTTTGTATCTTCTATAGTTCTATAGTAAAGACTCAGTCAACTTGCTCATACTTATACAGGGTGAAAATTATTTAAACCGACAAACTCTGGGAGGTTGTAGGGACACCAAAACGAATATTTATCCCTAATGTCATTTTTTCCTATGAGGATTATATAAACCGGTAGAGGAAGATTTCTCTAGCGGCAAATAATTAAACCAACAAACACTTTTGCATTTTTTATTACCAAGAGACAACACATTAACACAACGCAATTACTTAAATTACAGTAGAGGTTCAAAAATGCCTCCATTGACATGTAAACAAAAGTTACACCGGCGGATCATGTTCTAACACGGGGAGGAGTATCGTTAATTGCTCCTGCTGCTGCTACTATCCGGGCAACCAGATCATCTTCTGATGCATCAGGAGTTGTGTAAACAAGGTTGTGCATCTCTCCCCACACAAACAAATCCAAAGGGGTCATATCTGGGGATCGAGCAGGCCATGGTATACAGGACCACCTCTGCCAATCAACTTTTCTGAACACCGTTGGTTCAAAAATCGACGCACACGACTGAAATGTTCCGGCGCCCCGTAATGTTGGAACCACATGCGTTGTCTTGTAGGAAGCGCGACGTCTTCCAGCAATTCTGGCAATGCTCTGGCGATGAAAAAAATTGTAATAGTGCCTGCCATTTAATGGCCTAGGTAGGAGATATGTCCCAATTAAACAGTCCCCAACAACACCGGCCCACACATATCAGTGTACTCACTCCAGGTGTACCGCTCCATTAGTAAACAGATACAATTCACTACTACACTGGTGGACAAAACAATTCCTACCATCAACAGCAGTTGCAGTCATGACAACTGAAGAGCGTAATACGCCCTCTACCGGTTTAAATAATCCACATAGGAAAAATGGCATTAGGGAAAAACATTTGTTTTGGTGTCGCCTATAACCTTCCAGAGTTTGTCGGTTTAAATAATTTTCACTCTGTAGACATTTCAAAAGTCAATCAACATTATATTCATTCATAGTGTTCTCAAAAGCAGGTCTTTCACTGCAAACTCAGCATTCTCCACTCTTTCCTTAACTCAGTAAAACTGCAAACATGGGGGGCTGAGGCTAATTGGAATTTCCGGATCTTTGATCTGGTCAAAAACCCTGATAGAACTGATATTTTACCTCTGGGATGAATTTCGGTGAAGTCCGGAGGGTCTAAGTTAACGAAATTCACTCTCCTCACCTCCATGTTGGGGTCCCTCGGGACCTTCTTAAGATCTTTTAAGATTTTCTTTTAGTATCTTGTAAGCCCATGTTTCTCGTAACAGAGATTTAGGCGCTCTCCCCTTACAGGTAAGAATTTGAACGATACTAATTTAGTTACACTTGTTTTCGTATAGATGTCATTTGAGTGGTTCGTGGTCAGCGTTCCGCCTCATACTGACATCTAGGAAACCAAGGTAGTACTAGGACGGGAAAATTAGGTAAATTTTGCTTTGAGGCCTTTTCATTCAGGCTTAAGGATCGTTTACGAGCCTGAAAATCTTCAGACTCGGGACCCACGGCTTAAAGTCCCTCCAGGAGAACTTGTTCCCTGGATTTTTCTATCCTAAAAAAAATCCATCGACCGCGGCCGGGTTTGAACCCGCAACCGTCGGAACCAGAGGCAAGGAGCATAACCACTAGTCCACCGCGGCCGATTTTTTTAAGATTTTAAGATCCAAAAGAGAGAGTGGGGTGTGGAAAGAAACGGGAAGGTACCACACCTATATATCCCTAGTAAAGCAACATTATATATCATGGGAACAATATAAAATGTGTTGCAATCTTTACATGTCAATTTATCACTTATCGACATTTGGACTGCTATGAACATTTTATTTTCTTCTGTGTTATTGGTTACTGTAATGCTATTTTAATTTGTGATTAGTTTCTGTAGGCTATTTTGATTTAAGTTTTATATCGGCTTTCTTCTTTGGCTGTATTGGCTAATTTTTGGCTTTTTAGGAAGAACAAACAGAAGTTTTACACCTCAGATTTAAAGAACATTTTCAACACTTTATTCAACGCCCAAGAGCGGAAATCAACGCCTATGCAAAACCCGTTATCCATGCCAATTCGTAGGTTAGAATTTGAAACCACCCTGACCGTAATACACAGAGAAATAACAACCCAGCGAAGATCAAAACATACACGAGGTCCAGATGGAATTTCTGAAAGCAGTGAACAACATCTGATAAATGAACACGAACCCAGTACGTGTAACCCCCACTCATACCAGATCTTCAATGAAACGCCAGTTTTGAATCCTGCTGATGATTGGACGAGTCCCCCCCCGAAAAGCGCTAAAGACAAATAACTAATCAAAATTGAGGAGACGGACCTTTTAGGTAAATATTCCATAATTCTAATACTTTAATTTTGACTAATACTTTCAACGTAGGGGTTGCTGATCCCCCATCGGCGGGCGACCTCCCAGTCGTTGTGCATAGGTGGTACAGGGTAAATGAAATACCGCGGGTGAACCACAATCAGCCTCCCGTCTGTTCCATATTGGGACGGCTATAATGGCAGCAGGTATACTCTCAGAGCCGAAGAGAAGGCAATCTACCTAAGGGAAGGCACCCTAAAAAGAAAGCTGAAGCAAGTTGGGAGGCTGTAAGGTGGCAATCTCACCACGCAACTATATCTGCGCAGCCCTTGTAAGGCGGCCAGATAAATCTTCAATTACTAAAAAGCGAAGGAGAAAGCCGGATGGAAATGCTGTTTTTACGTAATGTGAAAGGATGCACAAGAGCGGATAGAATAAGGAATGAAACTATACGAGAAGAATTAAATAAATATAGGCCTATATATATATATATATATATATATATATATATATATAAAATTGAAGATAAAATCAGCGAAAATAATAAGAAATGGACAGAACACTTAATGAGAATGAACAACGAAAGAATACCAAAAAGAACCTTCCTGTATAATCCCAGAGGAACAAGAGACGTTGGCCGACCACGTAGAAGATGGACTCCACTTTTAACTTCGCCGGAACAGGCTGCATAGCCTGAACCTTGTAGTAGAAGAAGAAGAAGAACAAGACTTGAACGGAACATATCATGAATCTTATAAAAGTTGATTGAAGAAATTGGAATTATAAAAAGGGACCGGTATCAAAATAAAGAGAAATTTGAAGAATATTATTTTTGTTTGCATTTAATTCATCTGTCGCAAGTAATTAATAATATTGACGTAACCTAATACACCCCTAGGTATCATATATGATACTCGGGGTTTATTTTACTTTATTGTTTTCGCTTCAGGAATAACTCCAGCTCACTACGACCGGTGGTGACACATTCGGCACTTCACAGCTGCTAGCTTTTTCTTTAATCTGCATTATTTACCTTGCAGTATCAATTAAGGGGACAGATTGGTGAATTTCCATTTTTCCATGATTGTATAGAAAATTTTATCACATGCATTATGTGCTTAAAGAAGTGTTTCTGTGAATTTCAGTGTTTAAAAATAGAACAGCTTCAGAATTATGATTTTTTAAAAATCTATTTTTTAATTATTTTCTAAAAAAAATGCTCCTTAAGATGCATTTTTAAATATTCTCTCATGAAATTTGTGATTCAGAAACTTTATGATTGCACTAAACATATTTGCTAAGCAAAAAATTCATTAAAACTCCTGGAGCGACAGGCCTAGAAGGCCTTTAGCCTACCACCCAGCTGCTGGCCTCACATCCACACGTGTTAATCACAGAGGTAGACGATCATCAGCCAGTGTAGAGGTGACATATGGTCAGCATGTCGAGTCCTCCAGCCGTTATAGCTGGTCTTCTCAACCTGGAGCCGCTACTTATTGTAGCCCAAATGTCTCAGGATGCTGGGTGGGCACCGGTCCCATACTGGCCGAAATACCATGAGAAAATATTTTCGCCCATGAAGACTCGAACCAGCGCAAGTCCCGTAGCTCTGCGCCAAGGCTTCCTGCCTTAACCACTCGGCTACGGCGCGGGACCAAAAAAAAAATCATAAAGGGAGGATATTGCTTATTTTTTATTTATTTTTGTGCACTCTCATGCTTTTCCACCTCAATTTAAAAGAACACATGTACCTTAGTCTGGTAACTGCATAGCAAGTTTGAATTAGCATACACTGGGAAGTCTAACCACAAAATTTGACTTTGATAGTATAAATATTGCATCGTAAGGAGCGTTTTAAGTTTTCGAAAATGTCAAAAAATGGAGAAAAAACACAAATTACAGTATAAGTAGTAATGCTGACCACACGTGCAGGGGCATTTAAACTCTTACGTCACGGACTCAATTTTGCTCATACAATAAAAAAATACACGAAAATGATCCTAAAAATATCAGTTATTAAAAAACATAAATAAAAATTTCATTTTTTGTCATTTTTTCAACATTTTCACCAAATTCGAGCCAATAGAAGGGAACAAAAGGAAATAAAGTAAAGAAAAACTATTCGAAAGAGTAACACATCGAAACAAAAATAAATAAAATAATAGAATAAGCACTATCGAATCCATTGAATGAGAAAACCAGAGAATATAGAGAGAAATTGTTTACACATGTGGAAAAAAATCAATGTAACAAGATTACCAAGAGCAGCATTCAACTAAAAGACAAGAGATTGAAGGAATGTAGGAAGGTCAGTGAAAAGATGGACAGAACAACTGTGAGGCGGAACAGGCAATTTTTACCTAGCCCGTGAAGTGAAGAAGAAGAAGAAGAATACAATAATTTATTAGTCTAGTTGAATAAAAATATCCAATATTAAAAGGGAAGCAAAAAAAAGTCAACTACAAGCCAAGAGGTTCAAGGAGTGTAGGAAGGTCAGTGAAAAGATGGACAGAACAACTGTGAGGCGAAACAGGCAATTTTTGCGTAGCCCGTGAAGTGAAGAAGAAGAAGAAGAAGAAGAATGCAATAATTTATTAATCTAGTTGAATAAAAATGTCCAATATTAAAAGGGAAGCAAAAAAGTCAACTACAAGCCAAGAGGTTCAAGGAATGTAGGAAGGTCAGTGGAAAGATGGACAGAACAACTGTGAGGCTGAACAGGCAATTTTTGCCTAGCCCGTGAAGTGAAGAAGAAGAAGAAGAAGAAGAATGCAATAATGTATTAGTCCAATTGAATAAAAATGTCCAATATTAAAAGGGAAGCAAAAAAAGTCAACTACAAGCCAAGAAGTTCAAGGAATGTAGGAAGGTCAGTGGAAAGATGGACAGAACAACCGTGAGGCGGAACAGGCAATTTTTGCCTAGCCCGTGAAGTGAAGAAGAAGAAGAAGAAGAAGAAGAAGAAGAATGCAATAATTTATTAATCTAGTTGAATAAAAATGCCCAATATTAAAAGGGAAGAAAAAAAGTCAACTACAAGCCAAGAGGTTCAAGGAATGTAGGAAGGTCAGTGAAAAGGTGGGCAGAACTACTGTGAGGCGAAACAGGCAATTTTTGCGTAGCCCATGAAGTGAAGAAGAAGAAGAATACAATAATTTATTAATCTAGTTGAATAAAAATGTCCAATATTAAAAGGGAAGCAAAAAAAGTAAACTACAAGCCAAGAGGTTCAAGGAATGTAGGAAGATCAGTGAAAAGATAGACAGAACAACTGTGAGGCTGAACAGGCAATTTTTGCCTAGCCCGTGAAGTGAAGAAGAAGAAGAAGAAGAAGAATGCAATAATGTATTAGTCCAATTGAATAAAAATGCCCAATATTAAAAGGGAAGCAAAAAAAGTCAACTACAAGCCAAGAAGTTCAAGGAATGTAGGAAGGTCAGTGGAAAGATGGACAGAACAACTGTGAGGCTGAACAGGCAATTTTTGCCTAGCCCGTGAAGTGAAGAAGAAGAAGAAGAAGAATGCAATAATGTATTAGTCCAATTGAATAAAAATGCCCAATATTAAAAGGGAAGCAAAAAAAGTCAACTACAAGCCAAGAAGTTCAAGGAATGTAGGAAGGTCAGTGGAAAGATGGACAGAACAACTGTGAGGCGGAACAGGCAATTTTTGCCTAGCCCGTGAAGTGAAGAAGAAGAAGAAGAAGAATGCAATAATTTATTAATCTACTTGAATAAAAATGCCCAATATTAAAAGGGAAGAAAAAAAGTCAACTACAAGCCAAGAGGTTCAAGGAATGTAGGAAGGTCAGTGAAAAGGTGGGCAGAACAACTGTGAGGCGAAACAGGCAATTTTTGCGTAGCCCATGAAGTGAAGAAGAAGAAGAATACAATAATTTATTAATCTAGTTGAATAAAAATGTCCAATATTAAAAGGGAAGCAAAAAAAGTAAACTACAAGCCAAGAGGTTCAAGGAATGTAGGAAGATCAGTGAAAAGATGGACAGAACAACTGTGAGGCGGAACAGGCAATTTTTGCCTAGCCCGTGAAGTGAAGAAGAAGAAGAATACAATAAATTATTAGTCTAGTTGAATAAAAATGTCCAATATTAAAAGGGGAACAAAAAAAGTCAGGGTAGGAGAGAAGAAAAAAAAAAGTATAAAATAGAAGATGTCAGAAGGGAATATGAAGAAAAGAAAACTGATTTTAAATGAGGAATATGCAAGTATTAATATAAGTTGGTGTTAGATATCAACTTAACTGCGGCGCACCAGCTTGCTGGGGGAAACCAGGTGTCTCCTTGCATTTCAAGCACGTAGTGTGCAGCTTCTTCAAGTAGGCAATACCGCAACACATTTTCACAATCCCGGCATGCCCGTTTCTTCTCAAAACGAGCAATGCCTGCCTCCACATGCACTTCCATCCTTACTTATCACATTGTTTACACTTATCATTCCTCTAAAACATCCGCCGTATAAAAAAGTGCTACTCTTAGAATTTCTATAATTGTGCAGTCTATAAGCTATATTATTCTGAATCATACAATAAAAAAAAGAAGAAAAGAAAATATCGAACTCGCTGGCACTATCGAATCCGTAACTTCAATTCCGTGCGCTATTCTGAGCTAATGTTTTCCAGTCTCCCCTGTATAATTTATTTCCCTCAGATCATGGTTAATGTTATTCTCCCACCTCATTTTTATCTATCAATTGGGCATTTATCTCTGGGTTTCTTACAAAAAGCGTTTGATTTTCAATCCTCTTAACAACAGATGTGGTGACATTCATTTTTCTCCAATGGAATTCATTTCTTATTTTATCCTGTCTTGTTCTTTGGAAGCTTCTTCTAAAATAATCAAATTCAACTGTTCTAATTTTATTATTTTGTAATTCCGTCAAAGACCAAGTTTCACTTCCATATGACAAAATATTCTGTATTATGCTCTTATAAATTTTCATTTTAGTTTCCTTTGTAATATTTTTATTCCAAATTATTCCATGTAATGTGTTAGTTGCATTTTTTGCCATTGCAATTTTAGCCTGTACATCTCTCTCACAGGTACCTGAACTTGTAATTATTAACCCAAGATATTAAAAAAATTCACACTTTTTTATTTTCCCTGTTTCAAGTATGAGGTCATCCACTTCCTTTCCCAAACACATATATTCTGTTTTCTGTAAATTTATATTCAGTCCCCAATTTTTATATTTTTCCATTAGTTTATTTATCATATATTTCATATCATCTTCATCCCCTGCAAAAATTATTTGATCATCTGCAAACAACAAAGAATGCAGTATTTTTCCTCCAATAGGAATACCCATTTCAGAACATTTTTTATACCACAAGTTAAGAGCCTGGTCAAAATAAATGTTAAAAAGAATTGGTGATAAACTGCATCCCTGCTTAAGGCCTTTATTCACTGTGAATTCCTCTGAAAATACATAAAACTATTATTCTACCAGTTATATTATATGGATGCGAAACATAAACTCTTACTTTAAGGGAGGAAAGGAGATTACGAGTATTTGAGAATAAAGTACTTAGGAAAAATTTTGGACCAAAGAGAGATGAACAGACAGATGAATGGAGAAGACTGCATAACAGTGAATTACATGGTCTTTATAGGAAGCCAAATATAATGCGAACAGTTAAGTCTCGTAGACTGAGATGGGCAGGACATGTGGCACGAATGGCGGATGAAAGACATGCATGGAAGCTTCTTATAGGAAAACCAGAGGAAAACGCCCAGTTGGTAGACAAAGAATGAGATGGGAGAATAATATTAACTATGATTTAAGGGAAGTAGATTATACAGGGGGTGATTGGAAAACATTGGCTCAGGATAGGGATGTATGGAGAGCTTATGTCCACGCGGCCATGAACCTTCGGGTTCTATAGTGCCGGTGAGTTAGTTAGTTATTTAGTTAACTGGTTTACAGTGTTAAATAATACTTCAAAAGATTATAATCTGCAATATTTAATATTTGCCTGAACAAAACTTTCAGAACCAACAGGCCTATAGGCCTACGTACAAACAAAACAAAAGATGAGAATACGTTTAACATGTTAATTTTAACAAACATGATTTAATATTTCTTGGTAGGTAAAGTGATCCCACAACAGACCCGGAGGCCCTTGGGGTAGTAGGAGGTTAAGGCTCCAACTTTTTCTAGACAATCGGCACTTTATGTCAGCCGGGTTGTCAGCCCTGCGTGACGGCCGCCTTTACCCCCAGAACAAGCGTCTGGTACTCATTTCCGTTAGAGGCTGAGTCCACCCCAGGGCCATAGTACAGGGGGGAAAAAATAAGTGGGTATATTTATTGCTTCTACTGTAGGAAAATAAATTTCCTCCTTTCAGGGTGCTACTTCCCGGGCATTCTTACTTGACACTCGACATTTTTATTTTTTAATTTTACTAATTTAATATTATAAATATAAAAATAAGTACCTGATAAACCAGTCATCCACAACTAAAATAAAGTTCTGTCTAAAAACTTCGTCAAGAAGTTAAAAATATGAAGGCCTTTCAAAACCATGTTTCATCTTCTGCATTTCAACAAGTACTAATGTTGTTGTATAAGTTGTACAACGGGTTCAGGTCTGCGGGCGTGTTCTTGTTGAGCAAGTCTGTATTCTCAGCTTTTTTTAAAATTTCTATGTCTTCTAGGATGTTAATCTTGTTGTTATTCTCTCTGTGTAATATTGACATAGTGTTATCGATTTTCTCGAATGATGACTCGTTTTAATATATGTTTGGCAAAACTTGTTTTTTCTTCGTTATTAATAGATTTCTAAAAATGTTCAATGTATCTGGTGTTAACATTTCTTCTTGTTCTACCGAAGTAAAACTTGTAATTGTTGTACGTTAGTTTATAAACGCCTTTATTTTAGTATTTATTTGTTACTTAAATTTTGTTTGATACGATATTGCTGAGTTTGTTATTAGTTTTAAAGACGATTTTTATGTTTGTGTCTCGTTTCTTCATCGAATTAGCTAATTTAACCGTTTCAAAATTGGGAGAGATATTCTGTGCCAAACCAATACGAAGGCTTGATTCTTGCAAGGCATCCATGCTGGACGTAGCCATGCTTATCACTGCGTTTGACGAGTGAAACTGAACCAAGTCACCAGGTAGCGTTACCTGTCCAGTGGAGCGCTCCGGGAGCATATCGTCTCATGGAGCTCGTATTTTACATCGCTGACATAACCTCTAGAATCATTGTCATAAAAACTCTCAAATATATTGTTAAAGTCCACCGCTGTGGTCTCGAGATAGCGTGCTGCGTTGTCACGCAGAGGGCCCGGGTTCGATTCCCGGTCGGGACAGGGTGTGTTTTTTCGGGGTTTTTCCTCAGGACGCTTAGGGCCCAACGGTCCCCAAAAATCATCCGGCATCACTATCATCCCATCATCATCCTTCACCGGTGTGGAAAGCAACGGGAAGCTACCACACCTATAATACCCTAGTAAAGCTGCAAATGATAGCATGAAAATGCTATGATTGCAGTGAAAGACCTGCCCTCGGACAGAATTAATATGGGATGGATGGATGGATAGATATTGTTAAAACTGCATAGTATGTAAACTGTAGAAACCTTTTTACTTCTCCTGAAAAATTACTTTCTTTTTTCAATGGCTGTTTTTATAGACTATTTAACTCGTGGCACAAATGCTAGTCAATGACCAATCACGTTTCAATGAATGTTGTTTTACAACCAATGACAGTCGTGTTTCACTCGCTCTTTATCGATTTCTCTTTATCAGCTCCTGCTTTTGTGATAAAGAAAGCTCCTCCTTTTTAATGTTCTGAACAGGTCAAAGCATTATTTTCTCCAACAAATACATTGAATAGACCTATAGCAAATAATGAAAATATTCCTTGATTTTACTGACTTGTTTACCTAAAAAAATAAATGAATAACCCGTAATGTTGATTATGATATATAGTTTGATGAGTTTAATTATTTCTCCACTTGGGTGCACTCTTACAATATTCCGATCTTATTTGGCAATAAACAATATGATCAAGCAGCAGTGAATGAACATAACCTCAAATTTCTTATTTGTTTTCAAACATCGCCGTTTACGATAAATATATAAATATTTTAAAATAACTATAGTTAAACAATGATTTGTGAGTAAACGGCTTAATTTTATTCGTTAAATAGTCCTAATAAATGACACTCTTGATTTCCAAATTTTCTAGATAAATTCACGACTCACTTCGTGAGTCGTGAATTTATCGATAATTTGGAAATCACTCCTGGCATTACTTATGAAAAAGACCCTATTGAACTGTTTTAGGAAATATTCAGAAAGCTTATTTTAAAAATACTTTTGAGTCACTGACATACGAGGGCAGGGAATTCCAGAGAGAGTAATCGAAATAAGGTAGGATGAGGTAGACTATAAGTACAGGAAACTATTGCAGATTTTGCAGAATGCTAATATATTGTTAAGCACCCTGTGGCAAAGTTAATAACACCAACGTAGAAAACAAAAACCACCAACCATAGCTTTACCTCATGTACTTTAATATAAACCTTTATATGAGAAAACAGCAAGAAAAATTCTCTTGTGAAATCCAAAAATCGAAGTAGAATGCCAGTAAGGAAAGGGCGGGTGGAGAATTCTGGAAATGGGAATAAAAAATATCTTGGATGGAAGAAAACTGTTCTTCAGAAGTGGCGATGAATAGAAAGTAATGGATTTTCTTCTCTCCCTCCTTCATCTACCCTTAACTCTTTTTCCATTCCCAAGTCTTGCTATTTCCTTTCTTCTGTCTGAAAGAGAGCGTTACACTCTAGTGACCATTCCGCACGCCAAATATTAAATCTCATATTTCAGCAGTTTCTAGAATATTCTACATCTAGGTCATATCTAGGGATTTATTCTAATTTATGTTAGGCTATTAAAATAAATAATATTAATTAACTCCATGAAGCGCATATTATTTATTCATTACAAGGGCGCTTGTCTCAAATCTTCTCAAAAAACATTATTTACTTATTTATTTAAGGGAAGATTAAAAGGTGGTTTTAGCAAAAAATTCTCAAATTTGGTTTTTTGTACTCTTAAATAGTTTGAAATATTCTGCACAGATTTATACAGATATTACTTACTTACTTACTCACTGGCACTATCGAACCCGTAGGTTCATGGCCGCGCGGACATAAGCTCTCCATACATCCCTATCCTGAGCTAATGCTTTCCAATCATTTCCTGTATAATCTACTTCCCTCAAATCATAGTTAATGTTGTTCTCCCACCTCATTCTTGGTCTACCAACTGGGCGTTTTCCTTCTGGCTTTCCTACAAGAAGTTTCCATGCACGTCTTTCATTCCCCATACGCGCAACATGTCCTGCCCATCGCAGTCTACGGGACTTAACTGTTCTTATTATATCTGGCTTCCTATAAAGACCATGTAGTTCATTGTTATGTAGTCTTCTCCATTCACCTGTCTGTTCATCTCTCTTTGGTCCAAAAATTTTCCTAAGAACTTTATTCTCAAATACTCGTAATCTCCTTTCCTCCCTTAAAGTAAGAGTCCATGTTTCGCACCCATATAATATAACTGGTAGAATAATAGTTTTATATATTTTCAGCTTAACGTTTTTTGAAAGGAGTTGGGACATCAAAAGCCTCTGCAATGCATAATAGCACGCATTTCCAGAATTGAGCCTATGTTTAATTTCTTTGTGCATCTCATTCCTATTTGTGATTATTGTTCCTAGGTATTTGAATTCAGCCAAAGATATTATTGATCATTATCATCATCATCCAGGGATTAAACCTGTTGGCTCGTTCCGGTTTCATGAACGTTAGAATTGTTAAAATTGTTGAGACCATCTTCTGTGTGGGCGTCCAAAATTTCTCCATCCGTTCTTTCCAGTCGTTCCTATATTTAATTATTCGGTCTGTAAGTTCGAAAATATTTAGTTCCTTTCTTATATCTTCATTTCTTTTCTTATCCAGCAGAGTATATCCTGGCATATTTCTTAAAATACTATAAAATATAATAAAAAGTAAAAAAATAAAATATTACTGATACATGCTCATTTACTTCGTGAATGTTTCTATGAGTAATGGAAAAGTTTATATCTTGGAAGTGAGTTACTAGCAATGGAGAACAGTAGATTAGTGAAGAAAGTACGTGACTGGACACCTCAGCAGAAAAGGCCTTTAGGACGACCACAACTACGATGGAAGGACGTCACCATACCCAGGACCTGTAGTGAATGAACAAGCAACAAGCTGCCAGCTTTCATGCGTAGAAGAAGAAGAAGAAGAAGATGATGATCATTTAAAGTATCTTTAACAAATGTTCAAAAATAAGGCTGCATCACTAATTTGACACAACGATCGTTTTACTTATACTGATTTTTTCGACAAACTAAAATTTTCATAAGTAATGCCACGAATGATTTCCAAATTATCGGTAAATTCACCACTCACGAAATGAGGAGTGAATTTATCTAGACTATTTAACTCATGCCCCAAATAGGACTCAATGGCCAATCACGTTTCAATGATTTCTGTCTTACAACCAATCAGAGTCGTGTTTCACGAAATA
Organism: Diploptera punctata; assembly: GCA_030220185.1. Classification (NCBI taxonomy): domain Eukaryota; kingdom Metazoa; phylum Arthropoda; class Insecta; order Blattodea; family Blaberidae; genus Diploptera; species Diploptera punctata. The sequence continues at coordinate 3,035,690 of JASPKZ010010656.1, forward strand.
TTTATAATTGCCATTTTAAAGAAGGCTCCTTTTTAACATTATGAACAGGTCTGACCATTATTTTGCAGTGACCGAGCCCCTGAGAAATACGGCTACCAGATTGTATATATAGTGCATGAATGTCAACATATTCCGCATGCGGGAGTTAATATAAAAACATTTGTAGCAATTGATTATACCACCAAAAAAAGAAACCACTGTTTGCACTTTCTTAAATGTAATTTTTTTCCAGGTAATAATCCAGAAAAATATAATTGTCATGTTTACATCATACGACATCAGAAATTAATTAATATACAGTTTGATGTGTTTCATTTTTTCTCCACTAGAGAGCATTCTTACAATATTGCGTTCCTTTGGCAATAAATAGTATGATCTGGTAGCAGTGATAAACAAAAGAAGCAATTGAAGCGTACCAATCGTTTCTCATTTGTTTTCAAACATCGCCGTTTACATTAAATACGTAAATATTTTAAAATAACTATAGTTAAATAATGATTTGTGAGTAAACAGCTTAATTTTATTCGTTAAATAGTCCTAACAAATGCCACTCTTGATTTCCAAATTCTCTAGATAAATTCACTCCTCACTTCGTGACTCGTGAATTTATCGATAATTTGGAAATCACTCGTGGCATTACTTATGATAATTTGGAAATCATGCGTGGAATTTGTTAGCACTATTTAAGAATTAACGAATAAAATTAAGTTGTTTACTCACAAATCATTATTTACATATAGTTATTTTAAAATATTCATAGCCTATATTTAATGTAAACGGCTATGTTTGAAAACAAACGAGAAACGTTTGTTATGCTTCATTTGTTCGTCACTGCAACCAGATCATATTATTTATTGCCAATGGATCGCAATATTGTAAGAATGCACCCTAGTGGAGAAAAAAATAAACACATCAAACTGTTTATAACCAGCATTACAGGTTATTAATTAATTTCTGATGTCCTATGATGAAAAGTATATTTTTCTAGAACGTAAATTCCTGGGAAACAATACGTTTAAGAAAGTGCAAACAGTGGTCTCATTTTATTGTGGTATAATCAATTACTGCGAATGCTTTTCTATTATATCCCGCAAGCAGTATCTGTTTACATTCGTGCACTATAGGGCCTATACATACTATCTGGTAGCATTATTTCACATAGAGTCAATCACTGCAAAATAATGCTCTGATCTATTCAGATTGTTAAAAAGCAGGAGCTTGATTTTTATCATCATCATCATCATCCGATATCATGGCAGCTGCCGCCGTTATCCGGAAACCAAACGCCCTTCCTCTCTGTCCATCCATTGATCTTCCTCCAATCCTCTGATATTCATAGCCGCTTGTACCCCTTCTATCCAAATTTTCTTCGGTCTTCCTCTCTTCCTCCTTTCTATTGGGATCCATTCCATAACAATTTTAGGTAATCTTTGCTCTGGCATTGATTTTAATATGATAAAATTAAACTGATAAAATCGAGGTGAAAAACGACTGTGATTGGTTGTAAATCAAAATTCATTGAAATGTGATTGGTCATTGAGTCCCATTTGGGGAACGAGTTAAATAGTCATATAATATACCCATTTTCTCAGAAACTATTGAGGTAAATGTATGAAAATGTTTGAGCATGTATAGAACTTATATATGTTGATATGGGACCACTTTGGTGCTCCTACAATTATTGGTATGTTTTAAAAAATGAAATCTTGCAAAAATAAAAAAAAATTAAGTTTAAAATAATATATTTTCAAAAGCAAGAAGAAATGTAACTCAAAAGTGTTTCAGTAAACTTATTAAGCATGTACCTGAACGGTGTAAAAAATGCACATTTATACCTCAAATAGTTTCTGAGAAAAATGGGTCTCAAAGTTTTACAATTTAACATTGTCGGGATAGGGATTTTAATCTCCCCTTAAAAGGTAAATGCAGACTATACATGTTTTTTATTTTTTTTCTTTACTTCTGACTTAATGTATTATTTTTATTTACATACAGATTTTGCAAATTTTACTCATCTTTCTGTGTCTAAAGTTTTATTTTGTTTCTCCACTCGTCCCAAGTCAGGTTTGAAAAGAGTGAGAGGGAGCAGGAACAACCTCATTAAAAAAACTGTATTCAGTTTATCATAATAAAGAAAGCACCTCCTTTTTAAACATTTTGAATAGGTCATAGCATTATTTTGTACTGACTGACTCTCCAAGAAATACGGCTACCAGATTGTATATACAGTGCATAGATGTCAACACGTAGCGCTTGCAGGAGTTAATATAAAAACATTTGTAGCAATTTATTATACTACCAAAAAAAGAAACCACTGTTTGCACTTTCTTAAATGTATTTTTTCCCAGGTAATAATCCAGAAAAATATAATTGTCATATTTACATCATACGACATCAGAAATGAATTAATATACAGTTTGATGTGGTTCATTTTTTCTCCACTAGAGTGCATTCTTACAATATTGCGTTCCTTTGGCAATAAATAATATGATCTGGTTGTAGTGATGAACAAAAGAAGCAAATGGAGCGTACCAATCGTTTCTCATTTGTTTTCAAACATCGCCGTTTACATTAAATATACAAATATTTTAAAATAACTATAGTTAAATAATGATTTGTGAGTAACCAGATTAATTTTATTCGTCAAATAGCCCTAACAAATGCCACTCTTGATTTCCAAATTCTCTAGATAAATTGGAAATCACTCGTGGCATTATTTATGAAAATCTTCTTCTTCAGTCAGGGATTAGGCTCTTAAGCCTATTGCAGCTTCATATAGGCTATTCTCCAACCAACATTTCCGTGGTCTTCCCAAATCTGTCCTTTCTTCAGGTTTATGATCAAGAATTCTTATAGGAATACGACTGTAGCTCATTCTTTCTAGGTGTTCAACCCATTGATCTCTGTAATAATGAATCCTTTCCTCTAATGATATTACATTTAATTATTTTCTTATGTCCTCATTTTAAACTTATTTAAATTAGAAAAACTTAAGCTGATCTCAAAAACCTCATTTCTGTTACCCGCAATTTTTTAATATAATTTCGTATCATGGTCCAAGTTTCTGATCCATATAGTAGTACTGGTATCAATCTAAAGAAACAATTACTGCAATACAATTACAAAAAATGAAATTCTAGTGTTGAAACTAGGCCTATATATCAATATGAACTTTAAAATACAAGTACTATAGTAGATCTATATTGATTTTGGCACATTTCCACATATAAACATCGTTGTGCTGTCTATTAGTGTGTGGCCACATGACATCTGGTGGAGAGAAGACAAATTCACACGTGGTCATGTTCCAAAATCTGGTAAATTGGTAAGCTCGAATAAAGGAACCTGACATGACGTAACTTATAGTCAATCCTGGTGGAGTAGCGGTTACCATGTTAGCCTATGGTACTGAAGGTAGCGGCTTCAAACTCGGCTCAATCTATTATAGGCCTATTTAAAGGCGTAAAAAAATCATGCGCATGACTTCTTTTGAATGGCAGTAAACATGTGGGTCATAGATTTTTGGAACGCAAAAGAATCTGAACTCTGAAACAGGTTTCTTATCAAAATTCATCCAATCTTTCACACATAGATTTGACTTGCTATAGTAACGATCTAAAATGTTATAGAGCGTCATAAAAATATGAACTTTATTATTTGTGTATCTTCGGAGTGAGTTTTATATTTTAAATGTTCTCTAAATTTGTTTTGTTTTAGGTAGTATTACCAAATGTAGACCTATTTAATTACTTTCTTCAGTTTGTTATTAATCTATTACACTGAGCGACAAAAAAGAAACCTTTTTGTCTCAGAAAGAAAAATATGTGATTCTGATAGTTATTTTTCTCCTGAATTCAAATATGATATCGGGTTTTCTCCATCACGCAAGCTTACCGAGAGACAGGAATTTATAATTTCAAACACTTTAATATTTTCTACATTCGTAACTACACAATATTCGAACATTCGGACTCACCTAGAAAGTAAGAAATGACGATTTTCTGCTATATTTCGCCTGTAGATCATCCCTCTTGATGACCCAACAATAATCTCTATTCACTTGTCTGTTAATCTTTCTGTGGCCCAAAAAAAATCCTAAGAACTTTATTCTCAAATACTCGTAATATTTTTTCCTCCCTTAAAGTAAGAGACCATGTTTAGCATCTATATAACTGGGAAAATAACAGTTTTATAGGCTATTTTTCAGTTTAACTTTTTTTAGAGAAGTTGGGACGACAAGAGTACCTGAAATGCATAATAGCATGTTTTTCCAGAGTTATTTATATTTTTTTATTCAACAAGCCTGGTAAAGTTAAGGCCATGTGGCCTTCTCTTCCACTCACCAGGACAAACATATATTACATCAGAATATAACAATCACAATTAACTCTAATATTAAATACATGAAGATTTGATCAATAAGACAATATCTATTATATTACGATCTATAATACAACCAGTTAATGATAGTTAAGATTAAGACTAAAACTAATAATGTATTCTACGAAGATAAATGAAATTGTTGGTAGACCGTCCCTGTCTAATGTAGGGGCCTATATGAAAAACAAAAGAAAGTAATGAGATATAGAAAACTAATTTTACGGTTATACATTATTTAACAAATGATAATATTTGTTAATTTTAATATTATTTTCATACATAATTAAATTTATTAATTGTTAAAATAATCCTCTCAGTGAGGTGTATAAGTTAGTTTACTACATAATTATTTAGTTTGTTTTTGAAGGATGTTATAGTTTGACAGTCTCTGACATAGGGCGGAAGGCAATTCCCATGTTTTGGTAAGTAAGACTGTAAAAGATAATGAATAATATACAGTGTGATGAGGAGGGATATAAAGGACAATGTGCTGATGGGATCGAGTGTCAAGATTATGTGTGTCGGATAGTCTGATGAATTGGGTCTATGTTTAATTTCTTTCTGCTTCTCATTCCTATTTGTAATTATTATTACTATGTATTTAAATTCAGCCACTTCTCCAAAATTCCCTTATTTGCCATTAACTACCCAATTCCATTACATAAATTATAACATATAGGTTTTGTGGGAAATACCCTATACCTAGCAAATTTGTTTTGGATGATCAAATTTTAGAACGAGTAAACGAATTTAATTATTTGGGTTATAATTTAACATTTCAAGATGAAGCAGATATATCAAAGAAAATCACAAATTTTAAAAAAAACAACGGGGATAATTAACAGTATAATGAAACCATCTTTAGTAGGCCTACAGAAGAACACAAGGTTACGGCTTTATAAGGTTCTCTCAAGACCAGTATTAAGATATGGTAGTGAAGCATGGCCAATACGAAGAAGAGATGAAAGCAGAATAACAGCAAATGAAATGCGATTTATGCGCCGTAAGCAGGCTACACAAAGTGGGACCATAAAAGAAATGAGGAAACTATGGAAGAGTTGGATGTAGAACCCATTCTTCACCATATACAAAACTACCGGAACAACTGGAAAGCCCATCTTCAACGAATGCCGTCTCATAGAATTCCAAAAGCCATACTTCGCTACTGCCCCCAAGGCAAAAGATCGCTGGGACGTCAAAAAAAAAGCGTTGGATGGAAAATTCCTCTTTGAGACCGTAACAGGCCATGCGGCCTAATACTTGCATGGATTTTGATGATAACATATAGGCTATCCTATGAATCATATATTTTATATTATTTATTTTTAACGATTGGCAATATTATGGAATTTCACTAAAACATGTTTGACTATATGATATAGCTTTACAGTTGCTTCATATTTACAATCTACTGTTTGAGATTTTTAGTGAACTCTTAGGCCTGTATCAATATATCAACCATTTGTTATAAATAAATTTAAGAAAGAAGCAATAATAAAACAAGGTGAAACTTATTCGCTATATAATTTGCTTCCAGTTAAAACAATTCAATAGGCATATTAATTTCTCTGTAAATATGAACTGGATGGGTATGATAGGTATGACATTGTCATACTGCAATATATGGTGCCCTAAATCCGTTAAGATCTACTGAAGTACTGGAAGGTAAATGGACCGAACTTAAATAGTTCAATCTACAGAGATAACAATTAAAATTTAGTATCAGAATGTATAATTTTCTTAGACTTTAATATTCTCATCCACTCTATGATAACAAAAACCCCCTTCTCTTGCGAATTGTAGGAAACGACCAATTTTTCATGCAACATCTTCTGCAATTATTCTTAGCTCTTTCTTATTCCAAGAGTACATCCGATAACTTTGCACGACTTTTACGCAATCTCCTACAAGACTCGAATAAATCCAGTCTGACACAAACGACTTAGCTACACTCCTATTGGTCCGTTGTGTGCCTGACGTCAGCCGGGTAACCTATTGTTGTGCCCGCCTTTATTCATGAGTACGACAGTAAGTTTCTCTATCTAGCCACCAGAGCGCAGCAACTGCTACCAGAATATATTTTTAAAAAATTAATAAAAATACATAATTCTTTGTAGAATTTAATAGAATTTTAATTCAGAGCATTAAAAAATCGTTTAAGCATTTCTTGTTTCAGCAAACGTAATTTGTGGAACAGGGGCAAGTAGGTAAATTTAATTAACCTTCAGCAACAATGGAAGGGTGAAATTGAATATTCTTTTTTTTTAAAAATGAGGTTACCTATAGTTATTTCCTCTGAGTAATATTCATTTCTGCATAATCATTGAAACACGATTTTCGTTTAGATATGTTTTGTGCATTGTATAAATTGGTATTTAATATCCACAGACCTAGACAGGTTTTGAACTCGCACCCTTTTGAGTCTATTGCCAAGGTACGCAAGTGGATTAATATTTTTTCCTATGTCTTATGTCTACGTAACAAGTACACTGAATACGGTATTTACTTAGAAAATATATCTATAATGAATAACCTTGTTTTATGTAGGCCTATATTTTTATTTTTATTTCATATTTTTCATTTTCATTATAAAAGCCAATAATTTAATGAGATCATAGGTTATTATTATCATTATTATTAATATTATGATTATTATTGTTATTATTATTATTTTAATATACTTTGTGCTTTGCATATCATATGTAGTTTTAGGCATAGGCTATAACTTGTAAATTAAGAATGCCAGAAGGAAGATTTCCAAAATTATTGCTAAATTATAAACCGCGCGGAAGGAGAAATCTTGGTCACCCACACAGAAGATGGTCTGAACAATTTTAACAATTCTAGCTTTCATGAAACCGGAACGAACCAACAGGCTTAATCCCTGGATGATGATGATGACGTAAATTATTAATCAAGTTGTAGATAATTCATAATTGTTAATATCTGTATAATTTAATCTGGTGAAGTGGAAGAGAAGACCTTATGCTCTTAACTCCATCAGGTAAAATAAACTATTATTATTATTATTATTATTATTACTATTACTATTATTATTATTATTATAACAAATGTGGGATCGGAACAGGCAAAGACCTAATTCGTGAAGGATGATATTATTATTATTATTATTATTATTATTATTAATATTATTATTATTATTATTATTATTATTATTATTATTATTATTATTATTATTATTATTATTATTATTATTATTATTATTATTATTATTATTATTATACACTCCAGTTTTCAGATGACCAATTGATATTGGCTCAAGAATTTGAAAATATAGAATACCTCACTAGAAAATTAATACAAGAATATAGTTTATGGGGTTTAAAGATCAATATGGATAAATCTAGATATATGACAATAGGGGATCTTCCTCAAGATTTAATACTAGAAGAACATTTAGGGACAATTAAACACACTGAAGAATATAAGTATTTGGGAATTAAAATTACTAAAGATGGAAAACAAGAAACAGAGATAAGAAACAGGATCAATATAGGAAAGTATGCTATATCGGCCCTAAATGGAATAGTATGGGACAAACATCTTCAAAGAAACAAAAAAAACAAACTATTTTTAATACAATAATCAGAAGCATTATTACCTATGGAGCTGATGTGTGGGCTTTAAATGCACAAATGAAAAAAAAAAAATTACTCGCTACTGAAATGGACTACTGGAGACGTGCTGCAAGAATATCCAGGAAGGATAAAATCAGAAATTCATATATAAAAGAAAAAATGCAGATACAATATTCAATATTAGATTTTATAAAGAAGAAACAATTAAATTGGTACGGACACATTAGAAGGATGGAAGAAGGAAGACTACCTAAGATAATCATGGATTGGGAACCACAGGGAAGGAAAACGAAGGGTACACCAAATATTACGTGGATTCAGGGAATCAATGAAACTAAGAGGGAATGGGAAATAGAAGAAGATATATGGATGAACAGACAGGAATGGAAAAATGTGTTGAAACAAATGTGTAGTTAACTGTGAACATGGGTACCGGAAAAATGTATATTCATTGTAAAAGCCGGAATAATAAATAAATTATTAATATTATTATTATTAGTATTATTATTATTATTATTATTATTAATACTAATAAATTTCATGGTAAACATACTGGAGGAATTGAAATTTTAAAGGAAATGATACTAGTAAAATTCGTGGTATGATTCCGGTGAGGTATTAAGTCACAATATTAAAAAATGTGTAGGTAAATAAAACTATAAAACAGTCACCTTATAGATCCGTCTCAACTTAAAATGTTTTAAAACTCTGTGGGCCTTTCGACACTACTCCCATCATCGGACCTACTTCGATCTGCTGATGATAGTATTAGTCATGAAAGGCCTACAGAGTGTTAAACATTTTAAGTTGAGGAGACGGACCTATAAGGTGACTGATTTATAGTTTTATTTATAAATTTTAATATTGCGATTTTAAAGGAAGTTGACAACAGTTTGACTTTAAACGACAACGTATCCAGTATACACAACCCTAGCTACATCATCACAAAACTGTCAGTACCTGGAGAGTAACAAACAACGTTCTGCTGAGGATGGGACTGGTCCGGAAAGGCCTAAAATATTTTTAATAATTTTAACAGCTAAGCAGACTGCATAATTACAAGATACATAATGTTATATTTATATACTCTATGATTGTTATCATTATTATTATTATTAGTATTGTTAATATTAATAATTTTATTATTAATATTAACAATAGATAGATCATCGGTTGATTAATGTCTTTGTCATCGTCCGATTCCTAATAGCCAGTTTTGTCGGTCCATCCAATCTCCTGGTTATAGATGTTTCTCCTTCATGTATAAACATATTCCCTGACTCCAGGAGGTTTTAGGTCTTCCTCTGCTTCGTCTTACCTCAGGTTTCCATTCCAAAACAGATTTTGGTAGTCGATCCTCTTCCATTCGCTGAACATGTCCGTACCATCTTAATTGCTGAGTTTTAATAGCCTATAATTTAAAATAGTGTCTTCAATCTTCATTTTCTCCCTTATAACTGAGTTCGTAATTTTTTCTCTTCTTGAAATTCTTGCGGCCCTTCGTATAAAATCCATTTCCGTTGCCAAAAGGTACTTATTTGTTTTTGTTGTTAATGGCCAAAGTTCTGCTCCATAAGTAATGATGATTTTAACAATTATATGATATATATTCATTTTATTTTTATTACTTATATGTTTATCCCACAATATTCCATTGAGGCAAGCAATTGCAAATTTTCCTTTATTATTTCTATTTCTTATTTCCTCTTCATAACTCCCATTTTTATTTATTTTTATTCCTAAATATTAACAATACTTATAAAATAATAACAGTATACTAATTTTATATATAAGCCTACATGAAAAAATTTTCAAAGTATATGTGGGACTATTAAAAGAACACCACAAACAAAAACAACAAAAGAAACAGTGCTGAAGTTTTATAAGGTAATGGCACTTCCCATTGTGACACATGCATCAGAGAATTGGGCCATGAATAGATCAGACAGAAGATTACTAGAAACACCTTCAGCCATTTTTCTTCTTCCTTCCAAGTATTAGGCCAAGGCCTGTTACGATCCTATAGAAAATTTTCCCTCCAGCGTTTCAAAGGACGGCCCAGTGATCTTCGTCCTCTTGGTAAATAGCTTTGCGGATCCGATTTGAACTCATTCTTTCAAGATGGTGTTTCCAATTTAGTTGGTACTGTTTAATATATTCCAAAATTGGCGTAGTCTTCAATTCTTTTAAGATATCGGTGTTCCTTTTCCGATCCCATCTGGTGTAACCCGCTGTTCTGCGCATGAATCTCATTTCACAAGCCGTTATTCTGCTTTCATGTTGTTTTCTTAGTGTCCATGCATCACTACCATAGGTCAACGCTGGTCTAGCCAAAGTGTTATATAAACGTAATCTGGTGTTTTTTTGTACAAGGGATGGTTTCATAACTTGATTAATAATTCCTAAACTTTTATTATAACTAGTAACTTTTTCAGGGATATCCTTTTCATCCGAGATAGAGAGATAATATCCAAGATATTTAAATTGATTAGATCTCTCTAAAATTTTATTCTGGAGACAGATTTTACTTTGTATGGGGTCCTTCCCATGAAATGCCATAATTTTAGTTTTGTTAATTGATATTTCCATATTAAATTTGGCACCTATTTTTTGTAAATTATAAATTGATCGTTGCAAATCATTTTCGGAAAGTGCCAGAAGAGCTAAATCGTCTGCAAAAAGAATAGCATCGAGTTTGAGGTTCCTATTGATGGGTATATATCCTCGTTGTGTTTTCCTCCACTCATTTATTAATTTATTCATGTATATAATGAAAAGCACCGGTGAAAGTCCACATCCCTGTCTTACTCCAGTGTTGATCTTTTCCCAAGAAGATAATTTGCCATCTTGTTTAACAGAGATTTCATTATCTTTATAGATGTTGAAGATATTAGTAATATATTGTTGTGGAACGTTATCATCAGCTAAAATTTGTAGTAATATATTTCTGTCTACTTTGTCAAAAGCCTTTATGAAGTCAACGAAGGCGATATGAGTTTCTATATTGAATTCCTTGTGCTTTTTCTAATAGTAGTTTTAGAGTAAAGAATCCATCTGTACAAGATCTACCCTTTCTGAATCCATTCTGCTCTTCTCCAATTATATTTTCATAAATTTTCCTCAATTTATTCTTAACTATATTAGCATAAATTTTATATCCAGAGTTCAACAAGCTAATTCCACGATAGTTATCTTTGATTTGGCGACTTCCTTTTTTAAAAGATTGGTATTACAATGGATTTGTTCCAGCTTTGTGGTGGTTCTTGTCCTTCCTATATCATATTAAGGAGAATAAGAAATCTGTCTAAAAAAATTTTTAGTTGAAAATTTAAATAATTCTTGATTAATGTGGTCTTCTCCGGGAGCTTTGTTACTTTTTAATGATTTAACAACATCAGTTAATTCATCTATAGAAATTTGTTCCAAAGCAGTGTTATTAGAGATTGGTATTTGTAATAAATCATCCTTTTGTGTCCATAAATGATGAAAGTAGGTAAGCCAAGATTCTTTAGATATACAATTTAAATGTGCATTTTCTCTTGAATCATTATTTAAATTTTTTAAAACTTTATATATTTTTGGTTGAGGCCTAGTGATATCATTTTCCAAAAAATGAGACAAATTGTTCCCAGCTTTGTCTATGTTTTTTGCGAACTTCAATTTTAGCTATGGCTCTCTTCCTATGATACTCTACTTTATCTTCATCTTTTTTTCTAGACAGAAATTTTTTGTATGCTTCACGTTTATCATCAATTACTTTTTTTATGTTTTTCATCCCATATCCGTAGTCCTTTTTTTCGATTCCATTTGGTTTTGATACCCAGGCTTTCATTTGCTGCTTGTGTCAAAATACTTTGTAGAGCAAGCCATTCTTCTTCAATATTTTCACCAACCGGTGTTTCTTGAACTAGACGATCTAATCTGCATTTGTATAGCCAGGTAATAGTGGGATCTCGGAAAAGACTTACTTTATAAGTATAGTCCACTATTTCAAATTTTACATTATTAATTTTATTTTTATTTTTCCATCTCGGTGGCATACAAATTGGACAAACAAGTAAGTAATGGTCTGATTCGATTTCAGGTCCTCTGTAAACTCTTGTATCAAGAACTTTAGATGCTAATTTTTTATTACATATAGCATAGTCAATTATTGATTTAAGACCCCTGGCTTCCCATGTATATTTGTGACTATCCTTGTGGTTAAATACTGAGTTCATTATTGTGAATTGAGTAAACATGACAAAATCAATTAACCGTAAGCCATTTCTATTACAGGTTTGCTCTCCATATGGTCCTATATATGTATCAAATTTAGTATTACCAATTCTGGCATTTAAATCACCCAAAATTATAATCATATCATTATTATTAATTGTGCAGATAACTTTCTGGAAGTCATGATAAAATTTTTCACTTTCTTCTTCATCTCCTTCTACAGGTGCATATATACCTATCACTGTTAAGTATCCTAGAGATAATTTTATTCGGATTTGAATTATTCTTTCATTCCAAAAAGTATAGCTATGTATTGAATTTCTAAATCGTTTGTGAATCATAACGGCTACACCTGCTTGTGCAGAATATGTTTTTTTACACCACTATAAAACTGAATGTAATTTTGAGTTTCTTTGGTGCCTTGTAATTTCTTTTTTGTTTCTGATATTACAGCTAATGAAATCCCCTTTTTGCTTTTTTTTGCATCAGAATTGACAATTATGACTAGAAACCGGATGTTAGGGAAAATGCCTACAGTTATTTATTATAGATATTGTAAAGTGACTTCAATAAGTTCATACCGATGACCCTAAAGTTGTTTTCCATGAAGTTAATTTTGCCTATAAATGCATATTTATCTTACAATGCCTATTTGCCATTTTTTCTCCAAATTAACTTAGTATTTAATTGAAATGGACAAACTTCATGACACATATCATTGCGTAGAATCCTTTAATTGACTGACAATATAACATAAACGAGAGAATAAACAGAAATAAACGTAATTGGTTTGAACATATACAAAGAATGTCAAATAATCGTTTATCAAAACAGCTGCTTCATTATAGGCCTCTAGGCCGAAGAAATGTAGGAAGACCAAAACGTCGTTGGAAAGACGACCTGCACCTGCAGCATATACTGCACCGGGGAGCGCAACGGGCCAACAGACCCATACCTTGAAGATTGTGATGATGATTTTTGATGTTGATAACATTGAATTCAGTCTGTAGTCCTCGTTCACAGACAAGTGCTTCAAAGATAAAATGGCTTTTATTTATTTTTTTCACCCTTTAGAACAGTTGTTTCACGATGCCTAAAGAATGGACAACACTAAAACAGTAAAAGACAAACTGACCAATTTCGTGAAAGAATTTGGTGTGGATATATTCTCAAGTGACGGTTCAATATTGTTTTGCAAAGTGTGTACAATTTCAGGGAATTGTGCGAAGAGGTGCCATGTTTCGCAGTATGTACACACTGCAAAACGTAAGTATCATATGTGTAAAAAGGCAAAACAACTTCCAAAATTATCTCTGATATCTTCGTATACTATTGATAGGATATGTTTATATTCTTTACGTAAGGCTGTAAAAATGTATGTCGAAGTCCAGTTTTTGTAAGAGCCTATTTTGATTTTTGTGTCTATATTAATGATTTTTAGTGCCTTTCTGCCTGCCTATTTTAAACTTTTTAAGTGCCTAACATCCGGACTATAATCATGACTCAAACGCATCATACATATGTAATAAACTATTTTAAGTTGTAACTATTGATTAGAATAATAATAAATTTAGAATAATAGATTTATTTAGCCTGGTGGAGTTAAGGCCATGTGGCCTTCTCTTCCACTCACCAGGACAAACATATGTTACATATAAATACGAAAAATTACAATAATAGTCGTACTAAACAATTAATTACCTGTCAAATTGAACAATAATGAAAATAATGTCTAATAATAAAATAAAATAAAATTAAATTAAATTAAATTAATGATAGAATGAATACAGAAAGGAATAACAGCTCGAATCTACTATACATAAAAAGAAAAGCAAGAAAAAATACAAAGGAAGCAATAAACTACAATGAATTAATCTATGCTTTTTATACAAGGCATTAGGTAAATATATTAATAAATCTTAAATCTATTTTTATAAAATAATGAAAAAACACATTATTAATTTTTAAAAAGTAATATTAGTGAGTTGTTCCTGTTAGTAATTTCATTTTCAATTTGTTTCTGAAAGATGGTAAAGTTTGGCAGTCTCTGACACAGGGTGGAACGGAATTCCATGTTCTAGTAAGAGAAATTGTGAAAGATTTCGAATAATAGGTAGTGTGATGAGGAGGGATATAAAGGACACTGCGCTCGAGGGATCGGGTATCTAATTTATGTGTATCAGAGAGTCTAGTGAAGCGGTGTGGTAAATAATAAGGTAATGATTAGGTAACAGAGTGGTACCCTTGAAAGAGGTAGTCCATTCCAGGGAGTAGGCACCCCTGCCCTTTTGTGAGCTCCAGGTCCCACTCGCCCAATGGGTAGTACCTGGGTAGGGCTCCGTCCACAGGGTTACGTGGGGAGAAGAGAAGTCCCCAAAGCCGTAGTGAAGGCAACTTCTCTAGGAGACGAACACTCCGAAATTCCAGTTCCCTGCCCTCCAGGAAGAGGGGTTTGGCTAGAGGCTGGTAACCTCTACTAATAAAAAATAACTTACTCATAAACTTCAGCAGAAGAAAAGCCGGATTGATAAACCTTATGACGACCACAGCAAGAAAAAGTATAAAAAGAGACCCAATTGAAATTTTATAAAACATTGGCAGTACCGGTACTGCTCTATGGATCAGAAGCCTGGATACATAAAAAAACAAGATCTAAATAGAATAACGGCGGCAGAAATGAAATTTTTGAGATCTGTTAAAGGGTGCACTAAGGAAGACAGAATCAAGAACACAGAAATAAGACAGGAACTTGAACTATTTGCAATAACTGATAAAATAGATACATATAGACAAAAATGGAAGCAACACATAGACAGAATGAATGAAGATAGATATACAAAACAAATAACAAAATACAAACCTAAAGACACCCGAGATGTTGGGCAGAACTAGAAAGAGATGGGCTGAAGTCGGAACGGGTCAACAGACCTAATCCATGAATGCAGATGATGATGATGATGATTAGGTATATTTTAGAACATTTTCTATGTTTTGAATTTTATTGTTTTCATTCACGAAGAATAACAAGTATATACAGAGAACAAATTTTTTATTTAATCGAGGGAACTACTTTTACGCGTACTTAATGCTTTTAATATGGTAGGTGTCCATAACCAATGAAAAGCGAGCAGGTCACATGGTTTTATTTTGATGAGGATCGCTTTAACCCTTAAATTGGCGAAACAATAATTTCTCGTGCCAGATATTTAAATGTTTCGGACCGCAAAGAAAACAAAATAATGTAAAACTCATAAGTTATTATTGTAGGCTACATTATTACGTAATTTGACACAAACTTAGGTAATTTATAATCATTTGTTTTTTATTGTTTTATAAAAAAAAATAAATAAAAAATGAAATCAATGTATCTTAAAGGATACATTGTGGAGTTAAGGGTTAAGAGAAGATAGTCTTCAGATGGAATTTGTCTTACTTTTCAATCTTTCATAAAGTTAAATATGATTGATAGAATGGAAGTTAACAAGTCTGAAAAAGTCAGAATGGAAAGAATACTGCAAATGAAAAGAACCCGGAATTAAAATGATACTGTAGAGAGGAAAGGAAAGGGATGCTAGCAGCCTCCTACGCACACATATACGATGAAAGTTGAGGGGCTTTAGTGGGTATTTTATGCAAAACAAGACTGTTTGATATTCGGGCAAAGCTCAGGAGAAGCGAAATCCTCCCCATCTAACTTTACTTATGCACACAAAACAACAAGAAAACTTTTAAATGTGGAATTAATATTTATAACATTCAGAAATGCAAATTCCTTAACGAGCCAGCAGGACTTAACAAGTCCTGACTTACATCCTAAATTTCTACTTCTCTTAATGTGTGCAGCAATTCCTTAACTTTGTCACTCTCCATTCTGCAAGAGTTCCTGCATACACAGTTAAGAGACAAAAATTAATTTCACATCATTCAATAAATCTGTATAATTGATCACGTAAAACTAAATATATGGTCACATACAGAAATACATTATATAGTGGAAATGGACAGCTAATGACAAATCAGGGAAATCTTGAAGAAGTGGCTGAATTCAAATACCTAGGAACAATAGTTATAAATAGGAATGAGATGCACAAAGAAATTAAACATAGGTTCAATTCTGGAAATGCGTGCTATTATGCATTACAGGGACTCTTGATGTCCCAACTCCTTTCAAAAAACGTTAAACTGAAAATATATAAAACTATTATTCTACCAGTTATATTATATGGGTGCGAAACATGGACTCTTACTTTAAGGGAGGAAAGGAGATTATGAGTATTTGAGAATAAAGTTCTTAGGACATTTCTGGGACCAAAGAGATATGAACAGACATGTGAATGGAGAAGACTGCATAACAGTGAACTACATACATGGTCTTTACAGGAAGCCAGATATAATAAGAACAGTTACGTCTCGTAGACTGCGATGGGCAGGACATGTGGCACGAATGACGAATGGGAAATGAAAGGCGTGCATGGAAGCTTCTTGTAGGAAAACCAGAGGGAAAACGCCCAGTTTGTAGACCAAGAATGAGGTGGGAGAATAACACTAAGCATGATTTGAGGGAAGAAGATTATACAGAGAGTGTTTGGAAAACATTAGCTCAGGATAGGGATGAATGGAGTGCTTATGTCCCCGTGGCCATGAACCTACGGGTTCGATAGTGCCAGTGAGTAAGTAAGTAAGCTCACTGTTAGGTAGTCTAATCCATTTACTTGTCCTTTCATCTCTCTTTGGCCAAAAACGTTCCTAAGAACTATATTCTAAATAGCCCACTCGTAATCTTTCCTCCCATAACCCATTCGCCTCAAAAGACGAGGTAGACTCGCCGATAGTTATATGGCCTTCAACTCAAAATAGGAGGTACATCCGATTAAGAAAGTGTTGTATATTTTGCAATATTTTGTACATCCCTTTGCATAGTAATCTTTTGTTAACATTTATGAATAGTAGAGGAATATGTTTTTGCCTTCACCCTTATTGTGATCAAGTACCGTTATATTTTGTTTGTTTTTGAATATCTGAAAATAGACAGTATGATTTACGGTGACTTAAATCCGGTTTCTAAGAAAATGCATTGAGCATTTAAACCTGAATCGAATGGGTTAAAGTAAGAGTCCATGTTTCACATCCATATAATATAACTGTGAGAATAACAGTTAAACATAATTTGAGTTTGTCTTCTTTTATAGAAGTTGGGACGACAAGAGTCCCTGTAATGCATTATAGAAGCCTCTAAAATACGTAAATTATTTTTTGGTTTATTTTAAATAATAAACAGTTGCCATAAGACACGTTCTTGAACATTTAATGGAAATTTCCTCCATCAAAACAAGATTAGGGCGAAGCATTTCCTAATCAGAAAACCTCACATCGCCTCTGCAGCATCTTGTAAGTAGAAAATGCCCTGGGGGTCCTTATGGAAATTTCTTTAATTAAGAAAGTGTCTTTTAAATCCTTCCAAAAAGGAAATAAAGGCGACAGCGTTAGGTAGTACAATGGAAATAACTTACAGATAATGGGAACACTGCGCGCACGGTTATAGAGAATTCCATCAAAAAACAAAAGAGCCGCTCGTTTCCATTACAGGCAGAAACAACAGGCTGTAATTATTATGCAGAAGAC
Source organism: Diploptera punctata (assembly GCA_030220185.1). NCBI lineage: Eukaryota > Metazoa > Arthropoda > Insecta > Blattodea > Blaberidae > Diploptera > Diploptera punctata. The sequence continues at coordinate 3,053,509 of JASPKZ010010656.1, forward strand.
TAACACAGTCTTCGAGAAGAACCAAAACTGTATCGAATTCCAAACAGCTAATTAAAAACTCTGTTTCTTTCAACCAGTTTACACAAGATCACTATAACTTATTGTGTATTTAATTCAAATTATACTTATGGCAAATACATTTTCTCACACAACAATATCGTGCCAAGTGGATACCCTGCTGGTGGGATTTTGTACTAAATCAGAATAATATGAAGTATGTAATAATAAAAATTAATTCTTATCATAATCATTAGCATCATCATGATCAGCTTTCAGAATTCATTTATTACCTGTATTAATTTAATCTAATTTGGACACCAATTAAACTAAATATATTTTCAATCATATATACTGAATTCAAATACCTAGGAACAATAATCACAAATAGGAATGAGATGCACAAAGAAATTAAACATAGGCTCAATTCTGGAGATGCGTGCTATTATGCATTGCAGAGACTCTTGATGTCCCAACTCCTTTCAAAAAAGTTCAACAGAAAATATATAAAACTATTATCCTACCAGTTATATTATATGGGTGCGAAACATGGACTCTTACTTTAAGGGAGGAAAGGAGATTACAAGTATTTGAGAATAAAGTACTTAGGAAAATTTTTGGACCAAAGAGAGATGAACAGACGGTGAATGGAGAAGACTACATAACAATGAACTACATGGTCTTTATAGGAAGCCAGATATAATAAGAACAGTTAAGTCTCGTAGACTGCGATGGGCAGGACATGTGGCACGTATGGGGAATGAAAGAGGTGCATGGAAGCTTCTTGTAGGAAAACCAGAGGGAAAACGCCTAGTTGGTAGACCAAGAATGAGGTGGGATAATAACATTAACTATGATTTGAGGGAAGTATATTATATAGGGAATGATTGGAAAGCATTAGCTCAGGATAGGGATGTATGGAGAGCTTATGTCCGCGCGGCCATTAACCTACGGGTTCGATAATGCCAGTGAGTAAGTAAGTATACTTCGAAAAATGTCGATTTTGGGTCAACTTTCGAAATGTTTTTGTATTTTCTCGGACATCTATACGAAAACAAATGTAACTAAATTAGTATGGTTCAAATTCATCCCTGTAGGGGGAGAGCGTCTAAATATCTGTTAAGGGAAACATGGGCTTACAAGATACAAGAAGAAGATTTTCTCGGATTTTCGAGTGCAGTTAGAAACTTATTAGTTTAACTTTAACTTAAAATCTTCTTGGATAGAATTTAAGTTAGTTGTAAAAGATATTAATAACAGCAGGTCTTAAAATTAGAAGTAGAATTGAAAGGGAACATATACAAGGTTTAAAATATGTAGTAATTTCCTGTCTGTGGATATGACCCAACTTAATTCTATCACTAGATTTTTTTTGTATTTAAGAATTATAGCATTAATGGTAAAGATACCATGTTTCCTGGGTTCAATTTCAGAGATGATTTCATCAAGATATTTAAATGTTTTTTGATTTTTTATAATAAAGGAAAATCTGATCCGTTGTAGACCTGTTTTTCTAAATCCATCAATGTGGATGTAGAAGCAATAGGTCTACAACAGATCAGATTCTTAGTTTAAGACAGATGTTTAGAAAATAAATGGGAATATAATGGTACTGTGCATCAACTATACGTAGACTTCAAAAAAGCATACGATTCAATTAAGAGGGAGAAGTTATATAGTATCCTGCTGGAGTTCGGAATTCCTAAAAAGTTAGTTAGACTTATGCGAATGTGTCTAAATGGCACAAAGAGTAGGGTGCGTGTAGGCAAACAGTTTTCGGATACTTTTGAAATCCACAATGGGTTGAAGCAAGGGGATGCACTATCTCCTCTACTATTTAATTTTGTACTAGAGCACGCCATCAAATCTTTAGAGGTGAAAAAGGCCTACAATCCAATGGTATTAATAAGCTGTTAGTTTATGCTGATGATGTAGTACTATTGGCCGATAGGGAGTAAATACTAAAGGCCAACACGCACACAGTACTGAGTAACACTAAGAAATTAGGACTGGAAGTAAATATCAATAAAACTATATATGTGGTCACACATAGAAATACATTATGTAATGGAAATGGACAGATAATGGCAAATCAGGGAAATTTTGAAGAGGTGGCTGAATTCTAATACCTAGGAACAATAATCACAAATAGGAATGAGATGCTCAAAGAAATAAAACATATGCTCATTTCTGGAAATGCGTGCAATTATGCATAACTGAGATTCTTGACGTCCCAACCCCAATCAAATAAAAGTAAAACTGAAAATATATAAAACGATTATTCTACCAGTTGCATTACATGGTGCGAAACATGGACTCTTACTTTAAGGGGGGAAAGGAGATTACGAGTGTTTGAGAATAAAGTTCTTACGAAAATTTTTGGACCAAACAGAGATGAACAGACAAGTGAATGGAGAATACTACAAAACAATGAATTACATGGTCTTTATAGGAAGCCGGATATAATAACAACAGTTAAGTCTCGTAGACTGCGATTGGCAGGATATGTGGCATGAATGGGGAATGAAAGACGTGTATGGAAGATTCTTTTAGGAAAGCCAGAGGGAAAACGCCCAGTTGGTAGACCAAGAATGAGGTGGGAGAATAATATTAACTATGATTTGAGGGAAGTAGATTATACAGCGGATGATTCGTAAACATTGGCTCAGGATAGGGATATATGGAGAGCTTATGTCCGCGCGGCCATGAACCTACGGGTTCGATAGTGCCAGTGAGTTAGAGTTAGTTGGTTAGTTAGACATACTATGTAATATTTACTTTTATTGTAATTTTTTATCCTGGTTGAGTGGTATACAAGGCCTTAAGGCCTTAACTCTATCAAGTAAAATAAAGTATTATCATAAGTAATGGCACGAGTTATTTTCTATTTAGGCCTATCTAGAGAATCTGGAAATCAAGAATGTAATTTGTTAGGACTATTTAAAGAATAAAATTAAGCTGTTTACTCACAAATCATTATTTAAATATAGTTAATTTAAAATATATATATATATATATAATGTAAACGGCGATGTTTGAAAATAAATGAGAAACGATTGGCACACTTAATTTACTTAATTTGTTCGTCACTGCAACCAGGATCATATTATTTATTGCCAAAGGAACGCAATATTGTAAGAATGCTCTCTAGTGGAGAAAAAATGAAACACATCAAACTGTATATTAATTCATTTCTGAAGTCATATGATGTAAATATGACAATTATATTTTTCTGGGAAAAAATACATTTTTGAAAGTGCAAACAATGGTTTCTTTTTTTTTTTTTTTTGGTGGTATAATCAATTGCTACAAATGTTTTTATATTAACTCCCGCATGCAGTATGTGTTGTGATTCATGCACTAGCCTATATAGCATACAATCTGGCGGTTTTGTTTCTTAGTGAGTCGGTCACTGCAAAATAATGCTATTTCCTATTCAGAATGTTAGAAAGAAGGTGCTTTCTTTATTATGAAAAACTTTAGTTGGTAAATTCTAGGCGAAACACGACTGTGATTGGTTGTAAATCAAAATCATTGTAACGTGATTGGTCATTGACTCCCATTTGGGGCATGAGTTAAATAATATCATTATCATTATTATTATTATCATTATTATTATTATCATTATCATTATTATAATTATCATTATCATTATTATCATTATCATTATCATTATTATCATTATCATTATTATTATTATCATTATTATTATCATTATTATTATTATCATTATTATTATCATTATTATTATTATCATTATTATTATCATTATTATCATTATCATTATTATCATTATCATTATTATATTATTATTATTATTATCATTATTATCATTATTATTATCATTATTATCATTATCATTATCATTATTATCATTATTATTATCATTATTATTATTATCATTATTATTATTATTATTATTATCATTATGATTATTATCATTATTATTATTATTATTATTATTATTTATTATTATTATTATTATTATCATTATTATTATTATCATTATTATTATTATTATTATTATCATTATCATTATTATTATTATTATTATTATTATTATTAATTTTATTATTATTATTATTATTATTATTATTATTATTACTATTATCATTATTATTATTATTATCATTATTATCATTATTATTATCATTATTATCATTATTATTATTATCATCATTATCATCATTATTATTATCATTATCATCATTATTATTATCATTATCATTATTATTATTATCATCATCATCATCATCATCATCATCATCATCATCATCATCATCATCATCATCATCATCATCATCATCATCATCATCATCATCATCATCATCATCATCATCATCATCATTATTATTATTATTATTATTATTATTATTATTATTATTATTATGCACTTGTATTTATTTTACTTTTATCATTATTTTTATGAATAATTTTCTCTTATTTAACAGGACTTCAACCATTTGAATTGGGATCATAATTTTTTTCTGTTGTATCTAATGTTGTTCGATTACAAAAACCGTGAGAGTCAATAAAAAATTTTGCAGTGAAGGATTAGGGCTGACTAACCCACACCATGTGAGCAAACTCATCCGTCACAGATATTAAAATCCAAGTGAGTGAGTTGGGTCGTTGGATGAGCCATTTTCTGGAACATATTTCCTTTCTTATTGCGATCAGCATAAACTGAATCACATGTTTCACAAGCTACTGAAACTCTAATCACGGACATACAACATATGTAGCCGAGATTATAAAACGGGAAAAGAAAACATAGAAAAATGTCATTTCTTGCACCCGCTACCACACACTTAGGGGGAAGAATATTGGGGTTGCAAACTTCTAGCAAAGAAAACGGAAGGAAGACCATATCAGCTTCCTGTTTATTCCGAGGTTTAAAGAAAATATCGAGACATGCTGAACTTCCAGAAAGTTCTCAATTACTTTTCTTGATACTGTATAAGCAGATCAAATGGCGTGCAGAAATGCTAGTTCCCGATAAATACGCAACTAACTTCGGTTATAACAAGTTTTTTCTACTTTAAAGCACATTAACAAAATGTATAACAATAATAATAATAATAATAATAATTTATTTATATACAGAATTTTAATGTTTACACATCTTTCTGTGCCTAAAGTTTTATTTTTGTTCTCCACTCGTCTCTCTCCATCCAATGCATGTCCTCCAGTCCTCTTATTCTCATTCCAGTTCTTATTTCCTGCATCCACGAGTTTCGAGGTGAATAATAATAATAATAAATAACTAAATAACTCACGGGCACTATCGAACCCGTAGGTTCAGTGTCGCACGGACATAGGCTCTCTGTACAACCCTTTTCTTACCTAATGTTTACCAATCATACCGCCGTATAATCTACTTCATTCAAATATTGGTCGATGGCTGACTTCAAATACCTAGGAACAATAATCATAAACAGGAATGAGATGCACAAGGAAATTAAACATAGGCTCAATTCTGCAGATGCGTGCTATTATGCATTACAGAGACTCTTGACTTCCCAACTCCTTTCAAAAAACGTTAAACTGAAAATATATAAAACTATTATTCTACCAGTTATATTATATGGACTCTTACTTTAAGGGTGAAAAGGAGATTACGAGTATTTCAGAATAAAGTTCTGAGGAAAATTTTTGGACCAAAGAGAGATAAACAGACAGGTGAATGGAGAAGACTGCATAACAGTGAATTACATGGTCTTTATAGGAAGTCAGATATAATGACAACAGTTAAGTCTCATAGACTGAGATGGGCAGGACATGTGGCACGAATGGGAAATGAAAGACGTGCATGGAAGCTTCTTGTAGGAAAACCAGCGGGAAAACGCCCAGTTGGTAGACCAAGAATGAGGTGGGAGAATAACATTAACTATGATTTGAGTGGAGTAGATTATACAGGGGATAATTGGAAAACATTGGCTCAGGATAGGGATATATGGACAGCTTGTATCCACGCGGGCATGAACCTACGGGTTCGATAGTGCCAGTGAGTTAGTTATTGCCTCACATCATTGTCTACCAACAAAGCGTTTTCCCTCTGGTTTTCCTACAAGAAGTACTTAAGATTGAATTTCATAGAATAAAATTTCGTGAAGGAATAAGTCAAAATGTTGAGGGAATAATTATTAACCCTCTCTCTTTCATTCCCCATTCGTGTCACATGTCCTGTCTACGAGACTTAACTGTTCTTATTGCATGCGTATTTCTATAAAGATCATGTAGCTCACTGTTACGTAGTCTTCTCCATTCACCTGTCTGCTCATCTCTCTTCGGTCCAAAATGCTTCCTAAGAACTTTATTCTCAAATACTAGTCATATTTTCTCCGTAAGTGTTCATGTTTCGCCTCCATATAATATAACGGAGAGAATAATAACAGTTTTATCCTCAGGAATTAACGGGAGGAGTTAGACAACCACTCTTTTTAACATTTATTTTGACGTGATAAGATCATGGAAGCAAATGACGACTGGGGGAATGAGCTTAGGAAATACAGTTACAAAAACAGTAGCCTCTGCAGAGACCAGATTTTAGTAGCAAAAACAGAGGACGAACTACAAAGAATGCTATATAAACTAAATGAAATATCAAAAAAAAAAATACAACATGGAAATATCATCAGAAAAATAAAAAACAGTGGTTTTCAACGGCGCTCATCCAGTTCGGACAAAGATAATATTAGAAAATAAACCAATAGAACAAGTGGTAAGAGAAAACAACCTAGGGTGCGAAATATCATACACAGCGGAAACAGATATAAATAACAAACTAAGTAAGTTTAATTACATAACAGGAACACTAAAAAGAAGTTTGAAAAATAAAGCCAGGAAAGACTCTATAACGAAATTATACAAGACAATGACAGTGCCTATTATTACTTATGGATCCGACACATGGACAGTGATAACACAACAATCTGCCAGAATACAAGCTGCTGAAATGAAATTCCTGAGACCAATAACAGGATATCAAAGAACAGACAAAATACACAACACAGAAATAAGACAACTAAAAGTAGAGGAATTAAACACAACAATAGAGAAATACAGAACAAACTGGAAAGAAAACTTGGCAAAAATGACTGAGAATAGAATACCAAAAGTAGCATAGGACCCTACAGCTATTCACCACGAGGAAGAAGAAGTTTGGGAAGACCAAAGAAAAGATGGAAACAGCAGCAGTTTGGATCCGGAACAGGCTAGTAAAAAGCCTAAACCGTGATGAAGAAGAAGATCCTCAGGAATTCGTATGATAGATACTGAAATTATTTGCATATATAAAAATTCCTGAGGATGAAGCATGTCATTGAAAGGCCTTGAATTGCAATAGCGTGACGAAGTTTACTGTATAACATAAGTTGTTATAGTTGAGGATGACTGTTTTATAAGGTACAAAGACTTTTTAAAATTGAATTAATTTTAACCTCAACGGTGTTCAAACATGTTTATTAAAAGTTTTATATAAACATTGGCAGTCCCTGCATTACTTCATGGGAGTGAAACATGGGTAATGACCAAAAAATTAAAAAATAGAATACAATGCGTGGAAATGAAGTTCCTTAGAAGAACAAAAGGCTGCACAAGAATGGATCGGTTAAAGAATGAAGATATAAGAACAGAGTTAAATATATAGTCTATCCATTAAATGATAAAAACAAATGATATAGAGAAAAATGGTTTAGACACGTAGAAATAATGGACGTAACAAGATTAACAAAAGCAGCATTTAATTACAAGCCAAGAGGTTCAAGGAATGTAGGAAGGCCAGTGAAAAGATGGACAGAACCCGTGAAGTGAAGAAGAAGATTGCGTCAGGTCTGAAGCGTGCTTAAATCTGTATATCGTTGGCATAAAGATGGTGATTGCAATTTAATTGTGAACAATTGACACATAATTAAAATAAAAAAATAATCCTCCACTTACCATTATGTCAGATGTTTTATTAAGTCCATAACGAAATCTAGAAACATGGAAAATATGCTTAAATGTGTACCGTATTTCAAAATAAATGCAAATGTATTATCTTTATAATTGACTTCTCATCAGGTTAACTTATTCCAGTGAAGAAATTTTAATAAATCAAGGAGTTCGACAAGGGTGTACATTATCACCTACTTTGTTTAATATATGTTTTGACGAGGTTATATGAAAATGGAACAAATCAAGTCCCATAGGAATATAAATTAATAAGGAAATGTATATGAATATTTTAATGTATGCAGACGATCTGGTAATTATACAGAAGTCAGAGGATGATTTACAAAGAGCCATTTACATGTTGAATCAATTAGGACTCTATTATAATCTCAAAATCTCAACTTCAAAAACTAAAATTGTGGCTTTTCAGGGCAAAGTGCCAGTCAGAGAATAAATAGCAATCAATAATTAAATAATAGAACAGATAGCACACTTTAATATCTTGGTTCAGATATAACATATAGTTATGATTGGGATATAGCCTACATAATAAATTAAACCGATATCAAATTATGTGTGGCACCATAAGAAGAACCCTCCGAAAGACTCGAAGAGAAACTCAGCTCAGGTTTTATAAAATTATGGCTGTTCCTGTTCTTTTATATGGATCTGAATCTTGGGTACTTACAAAAAAAGATATCTCATACATCCAAGCCACTGAAATGAAATTTTTAAGATCCGAAAAGGATGTACAGGCATGTCTGGCGAAACGTCGGGGAACTACAAGCCTCACGACCACGGCCTACAGCCCGAAAATCTTCAAGATCATCATAGCAATTCCGGCCGTGAAAGTCTACGTGAATACAGAATGTTTGTTTGTTTGTTTGTTTGTTTTTCGTACTTTATGCGCGGCCATACCGTTGATCCGTTTGTGATGGGTTTTTTTGTAAAATGTTCAGGAGATTTCCGGGATGAACAAAGGCTATAAGAGAGTTGTGATACTCAACTCCTACACCCTTAAAAATCGCCCTTTGTAGTGGAAAACGTAAAAAAAAAATATATTTTGACGCTTAAATGGCTTACGCTGCCTAAACCATAACTAATACACAAAATTAATGTATACAGAATTGAATATCTCAAAAAGCTCTACAAAAAAGTCCGCGACAGCATATGTTTATCTCTTACGGATAACTCACAATAACCATTTTTGTCTTTCATTGATGCAAAGAAGTTCGAGACAAGTAGGGCCTACGTAGATTCCCGTGCAAGCATACCAGCATAGCGGATATTTTTTTACGAATAACTTACAATAACGAACTTTTTGTCTTTAAGATCATTTATGACAAGAAGATCGAGATAAGTAGATTCCCGGGCAACACAGCGTAATCAGCATGGGGTATCTAAAAATATAAATTTATAATTATTTTTCCTCTTACTTATTCAACTAAACATAAAAGCACATTAATTTTCATTTATTTGGGCGTAGCAGCGCACGCCGGGTATTAGCTAGTGTATAATATTTTGATGTATACAAAATAGAAATCATCATCATCATAGTACATTCACGAATTTAGGCCATTTGTTGACCTGTTTCGGCCTCAAGAGAAACACCATCCAAAAGTCTTTTGAGTGGACGTCCTCGTCATCTTCTTCCTGCAGGTTGATATCTTAACATTTGTTTGGGTATTCTGTGATCTTCCATTCGATGAACATGTTGTATCCATCTTGACTTATAATCAGAAATTTTGTTTTCTAAAGATTCCATGTGTAATTCTTCCAAGATGTCTTCATTTTTTTTTTTTTGATCTAGTAGTGTCAATCCTGCAGTCCTCCGAAGATATCTCATTTCAGCAGATCTAAGTCTCTGTATATCCTTCTGTTTCAACGTCCATACTTCGCTACCATACAAAAGAGTTGGAAGAGCCAGTGTTTTATACACTTTCAGTCTAGAATGCTATTGGACTAACTGTGGCTTGAAGATAGAATTTATTAACCCTAAAATTCTTAAAAATTTAGATATGTTTGCATTTACATCTTTTTCTTCTTCATATGAGATATTGCATCCTAGATATGTGAAATTATTCACCTGCTCCAAAATTTTATTGTCCAGTACAATTTTACTTCTGACAGGATCTACATCTTGAAATGCCATAATTTTTGTTTTTTCTATAGATATCTTTAATCCATATGGGTAGTGACGTGTGTATAACCTCTCCTACCCAATTCTCATCCTCACCTTTCTCGTGGTACAACCCGTTTTCACAAACGAGGCTCTGAGGACCGAGTCACGGCGGTATAACCGTTCCATCGGGTACTGAGTAAATGCAGTATCCTAATGTCTGTCCAGAGACTAAAAGGTAGCAGCCCTACCACTGGACTACTTAGCGTCGGGCCAGTAACCTGTCCTAAGGAACTTCAAAACTACTTTCAAGTCTCAACACGAAAAAATCCAGAAGGAATAGAAATCCTTATGATCTTAATTTTGTCAGTTTTAATAAATGACCATTACCATCGTTCTACTTAAGCATTCGTACATGTTCCGACTCCAAAAATAAGTATATGCTTTGACCCAACCATCTTATCAATGGTCATCCATAACTTCCCCTTCCTTTTTCTTCGGATAATAGTGCCTACTTTAAAATATAGTATTTTTGGAGCTGGAACAGGCAGAAAAGCCTAATCCGTGAAGAAGTAGAAGAAGTGGAAGTTCTCATGAAATCAATTAAAATCGAAAATAAATTGTTAATTTCTTAATATTCAGTTTGAAAAAAATGATAGCGCCTGCTTAAAATATAGTATTTATGGGGTCGGTAAAGACAGAAATTAACGAAGAAGGATTAATAAATGCATTCAACTATCAAACGAAGAATAAGTTGTGTAAATCTATGAAACATTAATAGGCGTAACATCAAATATTTATTTTCATCTTTCAACTTCAATATTGAAGATATCATCATCATCATCATCATCCGGTGTCACGGCAGCTGCCGCCGTCTTCCGGAAACCAAACGCCATTCCTCTCTATCCATCCATTGATCTTCCTCCATTTCTCTGATATTCATAGCTGCTTGTACCCCTTCTATCCAAGTTTTCTTCGATCTTCCTCTCTTCCTCCTTCCCATTGGGATCCATTCCATAACAATTTTTGGCAATCTTTGCTCTGGCATTCGTTTGACATGACCATACCACTGCAATATTTTATTTTCTATGATGTCTATGATGTCCGGCTCTTCTTGTACACCCATAATTTCCCTTATTTCTTTATTTCGTATTCTATCCGTTCTAGATTTTCCAGCTGATCTTCTTAAAACATCCATTTCTGTACTTAAAATTCTTTTCATTTCCCTGGTGAAAATTTGCCAGACTTCAGCACCATATGTTAAAATGCTCTGAATTATGGTTTGATATATTTGTAATTTTCTATTTTTTGTAATATTTTTGCTCCACCAACAGAGTTTAAAGCATTTATTGCTTGTTTTGTTTGTGCGATTCTGTTTTTAATTTCCACTGTGTTATCGCCTGAATGGTCTAATTTTGTTCCTAAATATGTGCATTCAATTTTAGGTTTTAGTTCTTCTCCATTGTTGAAATTTATATTTTCCATTTCTTCTTCTATACACAGGTACTTAGTTTTCTCAATGTTTATATAAAGTCCCAATTTTTCATATTCTTCTTTTAGTTTTTTAGCCATATATTCTATGTCATCGTGGTCCTGTGCTATTAACCAGTTTATAATGATAGTATTCAAATCTACATTTACACTTAATGAAGCTTCTATGTTAGAAAATATTTATAAGGTCTATATTTATTTATATTAATAGCATCAAGTAATTAATATAATTTATCATGATGTCTGTAATGCCTACAAAGGGAAAGGATAAACTACGAGAAAAAAAAATTGCAGTCTTAAAAGCGTGAGAAATTTCCTTATTAGTTTTCAGTGCTAAATAAGTACCCTATGTATCAATGATAATTACCTATCAATTTGACCTCGAACTATCCAAAGATAATGCCAAGAAGTTCAATATTAATTTTTATTCATGAGAGAGATACGTAACTTCAAATATCATACATTAATTAGTTTTTATATGTCCCATTATAATTTCGAAACGTGAGAAAGAATGGCTTCAAATCTGTAGAACTAAGAAAATAAAAGTCGTGAGAAACATCGAGAGTTTTTCTCCTTCCTATTATTCCTACACTCCCTCTTAACCTCACTGGAGTAAGTTGGTCTGTATACATCCCTAAAGTTAATGAGCAGGGGAAACTTCTCTAGCCCTGATGAGTAGAAGGGAGGGAAAAAAGGGCACAGAACTAATAGCAAATAAAGGAGTTTAAATACTGTGTGCAGACCTTTAATCATCATCATCATCATTAATTAAGTAAAAATAAAACGTGGTTTTATTTGATTTTCATATTTATTATATAATTCAGTGACAGCTGTTTCGGTACACTGTACCTTCTTCAGACATGTTAACAAATTATGAATTGTGTTCCAACTTTTCTAAGCAACAATATAACAATATTTATTTAAATTTTTAAATTTAACAAAGGGGATTCATTCAAATCAAGTTGAGAATTTAACAGTTTGTTACTTCTTTTAAATGTATTCATTTCTACAGCCTCCAAAAGATAATTTCTACAACCTCCAAAAGATCTAACTTCTTACCCTTATCACAAACATGTAAAATTTCAAAATTTGGATCGAAACAATGATTAAATTGGAATAGGTGGTCTGTCAACTGGAAGACCTTTTATCTCTCGGATAAAGGAATACATGAGAGCATATAACAGAAATTTAGAATATTCAAAATATGCTAACCACCTATTCCAATTTAATCATTGTTTCGATCCAAATTTTGAAACTTTACATGTTTGTGACAAGGGTAAGAAGTTAGATCTTTTGGAGGCTGTAGAAATTAATAAATTTAAAAGTAGTAAAAAACTGTTAAATTCTCAACTTGATTTGAATTAATCCCCTTTGTTAAATTTAAAAATTTAAATAAATATTGCTGTATTGTTGCTTAGATCAGTTGGAACACAATTCATAATTTGTTAACATGTCTGAAGAAGGTACAGCGTACCTAAACAGCTGTCACTGAATTATATAATAAATATGAAAATCAAATAAAACTACGTTTTATTTTTATTTAATTAATAGATATATATTTTCATCAAGTAAACACCAACTAAATTGATTATTTAATATATAACCCTATAGCCTATATTGCATTTAAGATTGAGATAAAAATGGGCCTTAATGATAAACCTATTTAGGTTGCAAATTGTGGCTGAATTCAAATGCCTATGAACAAAAATTGCAAACAGGAATGAGATGGAGAAAGGAATTAAATAGGCCCTACGCCTATAAGTTCAAATCTATAAATGCATGATATTACGCATTACAGAGACTATTGTCATCTCATCTTCTCTGAAGCCGTCATCCTTGTTATTCACAGTCCTCAAATGTAAGGTAAAAGGTAAAGTCATCCCACTATAGACCTTAGGAGGTCCTTGGGGTAGTAGGAGGTTAAGGCTCCCATTTTTTTAGACAATCGGCACTTAATGTAAGCCGGGTTGTCAGGCCTGCCTGACGGTCGCCTTTACCCATAACAAGCGTCAGGTACTCATTTCCGTTAGAGGCTGAGTTGACCCCGGGGCCATAGTGCCGACTGAAGGTTTGGGTCATCATCATCATCAACAACAAGGACTAAGCCAATGGCCTGTTCCAATCTAATTATAGGTCGAATTGGTCCTTCAATCTCTTCAATGATCTTCCCAACATTCTTCTCCCTTCTGGTTTATAATTATACATTCTTCTTGGTATGCGCTGTTCATTCATTCGTAATACGTGCTGAAGATAAGCGCCTAGATCATCCGGTTTTTAGCGTAATACGTTGACCACTACGCTATGACGTGCCCCAGAAAATATATTCCCCATCGGGACTCGAACCAGCGAAAGTCCCGTAGCTCTGAGCTACGGCACGGGACCCGAATGTAAGGGGCTTCATCGCATCTCATTCCTGAGTCCGAGACGAGTTGAGCAGCAGAAGAAATTAAAAATATCTGTGTTTTTAAGTTTGAAAATATGGCAAGTTGTTAAAGTTACACAAAAATGTCAGAAAATGTGAAAATAATTCTGTTAAAACACTTATCGCTTTATAGGCAATAAACACGTAATCAAACAGAACATAAAGTCGTTGTTATTTTGTTGTAAATTACCCCTCGGCTGCCCATCATTATCTGCCGAGAGAAATCGCTGTCAACAAATTTTCATTATGAAGAACTTAATTCCATTTTATAACACGTTTTATGGTTACTCTGTACGATTATTGCTGGTCTTTTATTGAGCCTCTTAAAGAGGTCTGGGGAGGGCTTGTCAGACACCCAACAGGTCTCTCCAATACTACACCACATTTAAAACGGTATAAGCGACTACTTGTTTTGTATCAGAATACACCTGCAGGCTGTATTAGTCATATTCAATTCCTATTTGAATGTTTTTATACACTACAGTAGTTTTCCTTCAACATAAATAAATGTTATTCTTCCTAAAATTCCTATCTTGAGCATTTTCTTGTGTCAATTTCATTATATCCACACTCTTGATCCTAAACATCCATTGTCTCTGTGGGTTTCCTGTTCTCTTTCTTTCTTCAAGCACTCCATTCCAAAATAATTTTCGGAATACTGTCTTCTCTCATTCTTTTAATCTGTCCAAATCATCTAAATTTTCGTTCTTCTGTTCATATCCACTTACATCATCTTTTCAATTATCCATCCATCCATCCGTAGGTGCCCGAAGGCAGGTCCTTCACTGCAATCATAGCATTTTTCATACTATGCTTTGCAGCTTTACTAGGGAATTGTAGGCGTGGTAGCTTCCCGTTGCTTTCCACACCGGTGAAGGATGATGATGGTGATGATGGTGATGATGATGATGGTGATGATGACCACATGATTTCGGGGACCATTTGGGCCTTAAAGTTTTCCTGACATTTGTCTTACAGGTGAGGAAAAAGTCCGATAAAAACCTCACCCAGAAAAACTGCCCCAACCGGGGATCGAACCCGGGCCCGCTGCGTGACAAGGCCCGCTGCGTACCTCGAGACCAAAGCGGTTTCTAATGCTATCCATTTTTTATTTAGTTATTTGTTTGGATAATATAAGTATTCTTCTTCTTAAACTTAGTTTGTAGGAAGACCAGCCAAGAGATGGACAGACAGTGAATGCACATCCAATACGTCTTCCTCCGAGGAGTAATTTTGAGAATAAACAGGATGAAAATCCTACAAATCAAGTTTAAGAAGAAGAAGAAGAAGTTTTTGTATAGGTATTGTAAGCTACAGAAAATAATATAATTACATCTTCTGTTAACTGACTCATACTGCACTTGTATATAAAATATATACAAATACACAAATCAAATAATTAAAAAGGAGATCCATTTTAGTATCACGTTTTGCAACTCACTTCCCAGTATCGGTCGCATTCATTGGCATTGATTTGAGGATGACTGAATGAATTATTTTTCAGTAAAATATAATTTATTTACATAATAAAATTTCAACAATGGAGAAGAACTAAAACCTAGTATTAAATGCACTTATTTAGGAACAAAATTAGACAATTCAGGCGATAACACAGTGGAAATTAAAAATAGAATCGCACAAACAAAACAAGCAATAAATGCTTTAAACTCTGTTTTGATGGAGCAAGAATATTACAAAAAATAGAAAATTACAAATATATCAAACCATAATTCAGAGCATTTTAACATATGGTGAAGTCTGGCAAATTCCTACCAGGGAAATGAAAAGAATTTAAATGCAGAAATAGACGTTTTAAGAAGATCAGCTGGAAAATCTAGAATGGATAGAATACGAAATAAATAAATAAGGGAAATTATGGGTGTACAAGAGGAGCCGAACATCATACACATTAAGTTATAGAAAAGAAAAGATTGCAGTGGTATTGTCATGTCAAAAGAATGCCAGAGCAAAGATTGCCTAAAATTGTTAGGAATGTATCCCAATAGAAAGGAGGAAAAGAGGAATACCGAAGAAAACTTCGATAGAAGGGGTACAAGCGGATATAAAAATCAGAGGATTGGAGGAAGATCAATGGATGGACAGAGAAATGGCGTTTCGTTTCCAGAAGACGGCGGCAGCTGCCATGATACCGGATGATGATGATACATAATAAATTAAATGGTGGTATGTTTTTTTTTTTAATATTGAATGTGTCATTACTCAAATATACTACGCATTGAAATGGGAAGATATTACAGTGTCTGAATTCTAATTATAACAAAATATAAGCACTTTTCTTTGTGTAGAAAAAAATATTTTAATTGGAAAGCACCTATTAAATGTATAGATACGAGGCAGAAATTTCTGACGGAGAAAGAAAGAGGAAAAACCGGTGTGTGGTTGTTTCAAAATTTCTCATAAAATAAAGTAAGAGACACATTTAGTTCCTCGAGTAGCTATAACAAGCTAACTTTATTGAACTAAATCTACACGAGTATTTCCAGTTTACCTTCGCACGACAGATATAACGATTGTATCTAATTTATGTTGGATCGAACAAACACGTACGCATATCTTTACCTTGATCGAGTGTCTTGTTTCAGATGGAAACACTAACTGACGTATACGATGTTGTCAAATGGCTACTTCTATATTCAAATAATTGCAAACGACTTAATAAAACTGACTACTTCTGGTCTCTAAAAACCAAGATGTTGAATCTTGATAATACCAAATGGAACATTATTTTGTTCTTATTGGACATGTGTTATACTTAAAAATTTGATTCTATAAAAATATGTAAGAGAGCATTTTCATCATGCAGCTTTGAAGTTTTAAGTGTATAGGTATATTATATATATATATATCTCTATGAACTATTTTATACGACAAATTAAACAAAAATAACCATATTTCCTTACTTCTCTATTACAAAATTATTTTTTGCGCTATAGTGCATTTTTTCCTACTTACAGCATTGGCGACCATGATTGAAATTTCAACTTCCTACATTTCGGGGTTACCAACCTAAATAACTATCCTGTAATATTACATATTATAAACCACGTGCGGGAAGTAAAACCACTGCCCTTTTATATATAGGCCTACTACGTACGCCTACAATGTATAGACTATACAAAAATATACCCAAAGGGTAATGTTAATATACATTATACGAAACAAATCACTGCATTTTAAATGAACTGAACTTTATTTGAAACAATATAAGACAATAAATACGTACTCGCCACCATTTAATAACTGATTGGTGTCACGGCCCGCTGTAGTCTCAACTAATAAACACATTGCCCACACTTTAAACGTTAAAAAGTAAAGTATTCCCACTACAGGCCTCAGGATGCCCTTGGGGTAGTGGGAGGTTAAGGCTCCCACTTTTTCTGGACAATCGGCACTTGATGTCAGCCGGGTTGTCAGTCGTGCGTGACGGCCGCCTTTACCCCAGTACAAGCGTCTGGTACTCATTTCCGTTAGAGGCTGAGTCGACCCATGGCCATAGTGCCGCCAGAAGGTTTTGGTCAGTTTAAAACCTGACCCCACCGGGACTTGAACCCTCGACCTTCCGGCTTGTAGCGCAGTGCCTTAACCACTACGCTACGGCGTGCCCCCTTTAAACGTTAGTCAGTTGTTTCTACTGAACGCAAATGTTTCCAACAAAGATGTTATTATTTTACTATTAATTATTATTTTGAAAACATCATCGCGCAAAAAATAATGTACAACGGACGTCTGTGAAGTGTTTTACAGAATTTCGGAAATTAAAAACCTCACTTGAGCATTTCCTCGCTTCTGTATAAACCATTTCCCAACCTCGGATCGTAACATGTAGTAACTTATTGATAAAGCGTCTGCAATTAACTCGTTTTAGTGGGTTGAAATTCTTCTTCTCCTTCATCTTATTTCCTGTAATTCCTAAATGGAACATAGTGCAGCAGTAAAGTTCCTCCAGTGAACTCTGCTTCCAGCCAGTTATTTTACTTGTTCCAGGTTTTTATGTCTTTCCTTTGCTTCCTCCTCTACTGATTGCTTCCATGTTTTCCTTGGTCGTCCCCTCTTTCTTACTCCTTGCGGGTTCCAATCTAGTATGCAATTCCACTTTCTTTGTTTTATTTGGTGATATATTGGATATTGGTTGGTTTTTCTCCACAGTTCATTTGATATTATTTCCGGCCATCTTACATTTAAAATACGCCTCAGACATCTGTTTACGAAGGTCTTCCGTAACTTTGCATGTTTCGCAACCATACAGGAGGACTGATTTTACGTTGGCGTTCAACAGTCTAAGTTTTGTCTTCAAAGAGATGTTCTTATTTTTCCATATGGGGTATAACTGTACAAATGCTCCATTTGCTAGACAAATCCGTCTTTTTATATCTTCTTCTGCTCCTTCTGTTTTTGTAACCAAACTTCCAAAATATATGAAGGCATCATGGGTTGAAATTCTATAACGATACAAGAATTTTTAAAAAGTAATATTTTCTACTCAGTCCACCGCTGTGGTCTCGGGGTAGCGTGCTGCCTTGTCACGCAGCGGGCCCGGGTTCGATCCCCGGTCGGGACAGTTTTTCTCGGTGAGGCTTTTATCGGGGTTTTTCCTCACCTGCAAGACAAATGTCAGGAAAACTTTAAGGCCCAAACGGTCCCCGAAATCATATGACCATCGCAATCATCATGATTCATATTCATCTTTGGTTAAGCTTAAGATTAGGGACTTTTCTGACGCACCAGTATTATCATCACCCATCATATCATCGGGGTAACGTAACCCCGCCTTCCAGGCGCCCCAACCTCAGAAGTGGGTTACAAGTACGCCATGCCAGGAGAGAAATCAGGAATGTTGAAAGACAACCTGGGGCATTTGAAGAAAAAAATAGATATTTTCTATTTATATTTATTTTTCGTTGTGTTGTCTCGGAGGAGGCCCTGGCATTGACCAGATCTCTCATTCGGGAAGGTCCTCTATGTTCTTGTGTGGTCTAAAAAGTATGTGTGATCCAAGGAAGGCCACATGTCCTTAAATGCTAAAATAGATAAATAAATAACCTTAGTGGCGTTTCGTCATTTTGAAAGTACCGATATAAATACAAATATGTAAAAATGAATATTGAATTTTTTTTACTAACGCAGTTTAACCTCTCACCATATATGTACTTCTAGTGTCACATGACACCCGGGCCTTACTATGACACGACCTGTCGGGACAAGGAAGACATTTTCTCACGGAATTTTGGCCACTGTGGAACCGGTGCCCATCCAACGTGAGGAATTTGGGTAGCTACAAAAAGTAGCGGCTCCAGGTTGAGACAAGTAGCTATAACGGCTGAGAGACCGGACATGCTGACAACATAACCCAATACGGGTTAGAAGATCATCCACCTCTGTGATTAACACATGTGGATGTAAGGCCAGCATCCACCTGGGGCTTCTAGACCTGTCGCGCAATGGAATAACCTATCAGAACCCATCATGTCTGAAATATCAACAGTATATTATGTAGTAAGTGTGGAAACGTATGCTAGGAAACAGAGGCGTAGGGAGACAAAGGATGCGATAGTGTGATGTTTTTTTCCATATTGTTTTACCTTTTTCTTTGTTTGTTTTGCCTGTTTGTTAACTTTCTTTAGTTCTCACATAGACACAAGGACAGGACATACAGACACCCAGACCCAAGGTGGAGATTTAAAATCCTCTACCCCGCCAGGAATCGAACCCGGGTCGCCGGAGTGGAAGGTAGGGACTCTACCGACTACGCCATGGCGACGGACTTCTTTTTTTTTTTTTTTTTTTTTTTTTGAAGAGTCACCTAGGAAGCATGTGGTAGGGTATATATAAAAGCAGTAGACAGGCAAAAGTGGAAGAAATCTATAAACATTGAGAGACTTGAGAAAAGAAATGTTTAATGCAACGGAAATGGCTGGTCCAAGGCAATCTCCGTAAACCACCCTAAAACAGGAGGTCCTTGCCCGCGCCGGGAAGCTAATTCTAATTCTAAGTCATCATAGACCATGGGTTCAGTATATCAAACCACTCTTACAATATATATGAGCTGTAGAATTCTGTTACATATTGTATCCAAGTTCATATTACTATGGTCCACGGTATAAAGGACTTAAGTCAACAAACCAAACTTTTCAGGACAAGTAAAATAAACTTCAAGGCGACCTCTAAAAAACTATGTTCGACTAGATATTCTTTTTTTTTAGAATATTTATTTTTTATATTCCAAAACATACAATATCTAGACGAACATACTTTCTTTTAGAGATCGCCTTGAAGTTTATTTTGCTTGTCCTGAAAAGTTTGGTTTTTTGAATTATACCGCGTACCATAGATTTTTTAATGAAAGTTTTACATAGTTTCTAACTTTATGTGAGAAAGACTACAACTTGGAAGAAAGAATTTATGAGACACTGTACGTTGTGAGACACCATATTCTGAATTCAATGAAGAACCTTCAAGTATAACTGCAGGAAAAGATTCACAAAAGAAATGTATTTTTCCTTCGAGAATGTTTTTAAAAGGACCCATTTTAGAAAACATAGGGGAGAGAGAGCATTTCTTTCGGATACCTCATGTATGATTTACCACTTTATTTAGAAAACCATGATGATAGAAAAAAATAGCATATATGCAGTCAAAGTAGGAGCAAACTAGTGTGCAAGCGAGAGAACTGGTTTGAAAATGGCAACTCTGGCGGTGTTATGAGTATAGAAAATGACCCTAGTAAAACCTAATGGGTCATTTGATTCGGAAGCGATAGCTCGTTTATGTGATCGATACATCGCATACAGATATGTCTCGCAAATGATCACATGGGGGGTGTAATTTAGCGAGAATATGCGATAAGAGGAGACAGGAAGGGTTGGTTCTGCCGGCTTCAATAGGGTTGCAATGCGAGGGTGTTCCATACACTCTATCGTTACAGTATTTTCAAGAGAAAAAGTCCTGCGAGAATACAATGCAACAAACTTCTCTCCTGTTTAAATCAAAACTTTCTTTTTTTAAATTACGTCATTATTTTTTATAGTGTTACCAACTGTAAACATTGGCATTACAAACAAAATGTTCTAAAACTTTTATTTTTTAGTCGTAAATTAAAATCTTACTATAAATTGTATAAAATATAATTTTTAATTTGAAATTTTATAGGAAAATCACTAGGGCCTATGAGGGGTAATTTAGATGACTGGATATGAAGTGAGGTATGAAGAATTTTTATTTAAATTTTGTAATGTTTTAACTGTTCTACAAGTTATTGCAGAAAGAAGACTGAAATGGTTTGACCACGTAAAGAGAATATCAGATGACAGGATAGTGAAAATGATATCAAATTTTTAAAGCGGAGGGCAACAGTAACAAGTGAAGACTAAAGGAACAGTGGAATCATGATGTATGGTGTCGAGAGAATTAACAGAGAGTGATACAAGGAAATGGGGGGGTTTGTAGAGGAGAAAAATTTACAAGGAGTTGTAGGAAAACTACTGTAATGTGGAGAAATTCAAAATAAAGAAGATTTTCGTTGTTGGCCACAGTGGACTAGTGGTTATGTCATCCTAGTAATACCTTAGTTGCCCACTAGATGTCTCATTGGGTCGGTATGTTGATCTTGTGGCAAGAAGTAATAGACTCTAAGTACTAAAACATAGATTAATAGTAACAACTGGAAGGCGCAAAACGTGCACATGAGTCTATTACCAACACAGGAACCACAAACGAATGTAATGAATAACATGTGCATTTGGAGTGGGGATGGTGACTGTATGGGAGGAGTCATCGCCCTTATAAGGCAAGGACGTGTGTGAAAACTCTCTCACGCTCATACGTTCTAGAAGAAACAAGCCTTACAGCAACCGTTCGCGACCTTTAGTAAAAGTGATATAAAAAACACGTGGGCTTAAGTAAATTCATCAACTCGACTCCAAATTAGTGAGGTATGAAACATTGTAATTCTATAATTGTTTATGCAAAATTATTCAATAAACTGAAATAATGAGTTTCTAATATAAGCATCCCTGAGTTTACCATATTCTACCCTGAGCGAACCGGCACAATCTCACACATTTCATTACATCTTTGGGGAAAAAGGATAAATACATTAAATTGGTCTAGTAACTCCTAAGAAAGGAGAGGCTACCTCATTGGACTAAGTCAATTCCTATGTATGGGACAGCGGACAGTAGATTAGTAATAACTGTCGCTCCTCAAAAAAGATATTTGCCCCCATGGAAGTACATATCCTATAAATGCTGCAGCTATAGTTAAAAATAGGATTAAAACACCTACTGGACCAACTTTGGGCTGTTAAGTCATTGTAAATATTGAAATGTTTTCGTTAAAATATACATTCACTTATTTTTCATTAGTATGGCCTAAAAAAATTAGAGTTCAGGAATTTTGGATCAATAAAGGCTAGTTTTTACACCGTTACACCTTTAAGTAGTATTGGCCTAAAATGAATAGTTAAAATTTAAAATCATTCATCCTTAATGCTTAAGGTTGGTAGCATTTAAAGGAGGAATTTTAAACTTTTTGAAGAGTCACATTTGTAAAACATTTTCAAAGGTATTTTTATGTGAACAATCTCATTTGGTTCATTCTTTCTTCTGAATTCGTTAAAATGTCAAAAACATTACGGAAGATCACATAATATTTGGCCTTTTTTTACCAAACTATAAACATTGACCTATATGATCACAACTCTTCGATGTGCGATACAGCAATACATCAAGATGATAATCTCCTATTAAATCAACATCATATTCTTTTCTTCTTCTTCATCTTCTTCGTCTCCTTCTTCTTCTTCTTCTTCACGGATTGAACTGGAAATGGTTCGTTTCGGTCTTATGCAGAAAACTGATAATTTGAGCAAAAATCTCAATCACTACATTCTGAGACGATTAAGTCAGTAATACATTTTACAATTTCAAGGTGGGGTTGTACAAGACCAGCTTTTTACTTACGCGACTTATGCCATTTTTGGTGTAATTTAAAGTATTACGAAGTGTTAATGCTACCATTTAGCTGCGGGATTTTACCGTCGTCAAAATATTGAAACGTTTCATGAAATGAAGTAGGGTAAATATGATTTTACGTTGTAACCGTCAGACATGTTGAATTTTCCAAAGAATAACAGATATGAAGAGGAAATTTATGTTACGTATTAAATCAGATTTAAAATGCAAGGAAACTAAAAGCTAACCAAACCTAAATCATTGAATGGAAACTAAATCAATTACTCTAACGTAGGTGAATTCCAGGAAACGTCTTTTTTTATTATTTTACGCGGTTAAATAGGTAAGAGACAAATTCGGACATAATGTGTTGAAGCCACAGATATTATTAAATGTACACAATGTGGTTTACACATTGTGGTCATATGAGTTTTATCGCTGTTCATCGGTGGTGTATCTGTGATCATCGGTGGTATATCTGTGGTCATCGGTGGTGTATCTGTGGTCATCGGTGGTATATCGGTGTTGTATCTGTGGTATATCGGTGTTATATCTGTGGTCATCGGTTGTCAGCTGTGTGATAATCGGTGGTCATCGGTGTGATAATCGGTGGTCATCGGTGCGAAAATCAGGAAATAGTCCGACTTCATTTTCACATTTACGAGAAAATAAAGAAATGATAATTACTTTCCCAGACTTAAATACGTTAAATATAGTATTTAATTAATATGTATGCCAATTATGTACTGTTAAAGTGCGTAAATAAAAAAGGCACTCTTCTCCCACCCGGTTTTTTTAAAGTAAATTATAAAATGGCACAAGAAACATTACATTTTAACGAAATTATAGTAGGGGCCAATTGTAGTTTTTACTAAAATTATCTCTCATTAATTGCTTATCTAATCACACTACTACGCCTATGAGGAAATAAAAAATCCTTCAAGCAGGAACTGTGAAAACAAGCAAATTCCTCAGTAAGTCAAATACATGATCCCATTTTGCTGGTTTATGAAATATACTATTCAATTTTTTATTGGATATCTCAATTTTTTATTTCAGAATTTCATAACATTAATAAACTCTTATATATTATTGAATACATTGTCAAATTAACAAATATTTTCATTTGTTTTGTTTTAAATATTGTATAATCATAAAATTAGTTTTCTATATCTCATTATTTTTCTTTGTTTTTTATATACACTAGACAGGGACAATTTAATATGTCTTGCTTGTATACATTTTATTATTAGTTTTAGTCTTAATTTTAACTAACTAACTGGTTGCATTATAGATCGTAATATATTAGATATTATCTTTTTGATCAAATTTTTATTTAGTATTTAATATCAAAGTTAATTGAGATTGTTATATTCTGATGTAATATATGTTTCTCCTGGTGAGTGGAAGAGAAGGCCACATGGCGTTAACTTCACCAGGCTAAATAAATCTAATCTAATCTGTAAATAGTTATTAGCAATTTGCATATTGTTATGTAATTTGACACTAATTTAAATAATATCTATCGGTTAGTTTTTACATTACTTTATTAAATTATTACATCAGTTAACATTAATTACTCTTATATATTATTGAATACATTGTCAAATTAATAGTTTATAAAATTGTGTGTGTGTATATATATATATATATATTATATATATATATATATATATATATATATATATATTGAAACGAGATGAAGATCACTGGGCCGTCCTATGAAACGCTGGAGGGAAAATTTTCTATAGGATCGTAACAGGCCTTGGCCTAATACTTGGAAGGAAGAAGAAGAAGAAGAAGAAACGAGATACCTTCGGAGGACTGCAGGATACACACCACTAGATCACAAAAAATGAAGATATCTTAGAAAAATTACACATGGAATCTTTAGAAAACAAAATTTCTGATTATAAGTCAAGATGGATGCAACATGTTCATCGAATAGAAGATCACAGAATACCCAAACAAATGTTAAGATATCGACCTGCAGGAAGAAGAAGACCAGGACGTCCACTCAAAAGACTTTTGGATGGTGTTTCTCATGAGGCCGAAACAGATCAACAAATGGCCTAAATTCGTGAATGTCTTATGACGATGATAAAATTGTATATACTGTGAAGAACTAAACATGGGGGTTGCTAGAGTCAGTTTTTAATTTCTAATGGTCTCATTTCGCTGATTATTGAATAACATCTTCCTCGGTTTATTTAAATACCATATGCTCAGTTTCGTTGTGAAACATCGAAAACTATGACCGCTAGTGTGATATTTAAATTTTCGTTTCAAGTGAACTCCTACACCTAATGCAGCGGTTCCCAACTTTTTTTTGACTCGCGAACCCCTTCCACAACGATCTGAATTGGGTGAACCACTGACTTTTAAATATACAGTAGACATGCATAAAATTTTATTCCAATCAAAAGGTTCAATAACCTTAAATTAACTTAACCCTTAACGGTTAACCTAAAGTTACACTAGTTACGGCTTAAAAGTTACACAACGTGCAGGCCTAGTAGCAACCATAGAAGTTAAATCGTCTGAAATCAATTTCAGCACAAAGTCTGTTTCTATATTTATTTTTTAAATTGCACATGAAGAAAGCGGCTTTCGCGGACAGTTGTTAGTATTGTTAGAACAGAAAGAAGCTGGCAGACTAAATTTCCATTATACGGAAATCAAATGCATTCCTAACGTTGTTACATAACTGTAAATTAGGCATTCGCGGTAAATATTAATCTATTGTGGAAATATTCTGATAAGGTGTTACACATACGTAACAAGGGACATTTATAGGGTTAATTTAATTTTAAAATAATAATCATCATGAACAAATTCGTTTTAGGCCATGTGGCCTGTACGGTAAACCTAGCGAAGATGATCTTGATCTTTCCACCGATGTTTTGGTCTTCCTTGGTCCCTATGTCCAGTTGGGGTATATTGGAATGCCAATTTTGGAAGGCTATTTCTTGCCATTCTTCTCAGATGATTTTTCCATTCTTGTTGGTATCTTTGCATATCTTCATTTAAACTTGTTACTCCAAGTTTTTAAAATAATAATAGTACAATATAATAATAATAATAATAATAATAATAATTTTTTTTGCTTAAGGTTTCCTTCGTCTAGAAGATCAGCTGGAAAATCTAGAATATATAGAATATATAGAATATGAAATAAAGAAATAAGGAAAATTATGGGTGTACAAGAGGAGCCGGACATCATAGACATTATAGAAAAGAAAATATTACAGTGGTATGGCCATGTCAAAAGAATGCAAGAACAAAGATTGCCTAAAATTGTTATGGAATGGATCCCAATGGAAAGGAGGAAGAGAGGAAGACCGAACAAAACTTGGATGTAAGGATTACAAGCGGCTATGAATATCAGATGATTGGAGGAAGATCAATGGATGGACAGTGAAGAATGGCGTTTGATTTCCGGAAGAGGCGGCAGGTGTCATGATACCGGATTATTATTATTATTATTATTATTATTATTATTATTATTATTATTATGATAATGCTGCAAAAGTGAAGGAAACGATAATAGACCTAATCTCGAAACCCACCATTACGGAAAAGTTTTGGCGAACCCCTTGAAGTTGGGAAACAATGACCTAATGGTCCAATTTTGCTGGATAACGAATTCGACTTTTTTTTTTTTTCAAATATACCAAGTTTGGTTTCGATTAAAATGGCGTCCGCTACAGGGTTAACGAACACACATAGGCCCTATACATTTTTAATCATGATAATTTTCTGTCTTCTAGATAGGTACGGTGAAGACCTGTATTTTTTCTAAACATTTTCGTGAGAAGAACTTCAATTCCTTAGGTATTCGATAATAAACGAATTAATAGGGCAAGTCCCTTTAAAATAACTTAGATTTTTTATAGGCCTATAGTAGTAGGATTTTTTACTTTTAATAATAATCGTGATACTCTCGAAGTTTCAAATAAAAAATATCCATCCATAGTAATTCTGCCCGAAGGCAGGTCCTTCACTGCAATCATAGCATTTTCATGTTATGCTTGCAGCTTTACTAGGGAATTGTGTAGGTGTGGTAGCTTTCCGTTGCTTTCCACACCTGTGAAGGATGATGATGATAATGATAAGGATGTTGATGATGGCCATATGATTTCGGAGACCGTTTGGGCCTTAAAGTTTTCCTGACATTTGTCTTACAGGTGAGGAAAAACCCCGATAAAACCTCACCCAGAAAAACTGCCCCGACCGGGGATCGAACCCGGGCCCGCTGCGTGACAAGGCAGCACGCTACCTCGAGACCACAGCGGTGGACTATAAAAAAAAAATATAAGAATCGAAGACTTAACTCAATACAAAATATTTTGTTGCAGAGAGCAAAGCAAAAAGACCCTATGAAATTAACTTAAGCATTTAGGTTTACATTTTTATTGCTGAAATGGAAAAATAAATGTCGGCAAAATATTTGAAATCACTGCGTTCCAATAATTTCTTTATATTTCATATAATTAAAATAAGTTATTATAAAAAATAAATAGGCCTAAAGTCTTCTGAGTTCATTTGATTTCTGTTTGCTGTGTAAATTTTTTTAAGTCCAAAATGGGCTAAAATGTGTTAGCATGCCAAAAATGTTTAAAAAAATAAAGAGACTACATTTAAAATCCATTTTTCACAAGTACTCATTTTACAATAACTTTATACACAAGATTCGATTAAATACAGGGTGCAGCATAATTCAGTTAACCGAAAATGCAAATATATTATTTTCTGTAGCTAAAGCGGCCCATACACAATCAATATTTACGTCAATATATTGAACAATAATCGACATTTCAACACAGGCAGCAGCAAAGGTACTACACAACAGAAGGAGAAAACAAGACGAGATCTGGGACGAATTCTACTCCACAGAGGCGATGGCAAACAACAGCTGGATGTCGGCTAACTACGAGCTGCGACACCTGGTGACCAGGATGGCGGTACACGGTTTCCACCAGAGAATATGCACCAAGAAGACATATCACGTACCAGAAGACACATGCGTATGCGAGATGTGCAAGGAAAGATGTGACCGATACCACATCACAGTGTGTAAAAACAGAAAGAAATCCATAAGTGAATATGCACGGGACAAATGAAACAAAACAATACACAATGTGTGAACATTCTCGTTATTATTACGAGGGCGGATCGGAAAGTAACGCACAATTATTTTTTTTAAAAAGTTTAATAGTAAAAAAAAGGAAAAAAATCACAAATGAACTTACATCTTTTACCTACTTTTCGACATAGTCACCAACTTTCTCAACACATTTTTCCCATCGTGTTACCAGTTTCAATATGCCCTGTTCGTAGAAGTCCGTTTGGTTGGAGTGTAGCCATCCGCGCACTGCTGATTTCACTTCCACATCTGTCTCAAAGCGTTTGCCGGCCAGGAATTTCTTCATGGGACCAAAGAGATGAAAGTCCGATGGTGCAAGATCCGGACTGTATGGTGGATGCTGGAGCACCTCCCAACCAAATTCGGCGATTTTCTGACGAACGACAGCAGCAAGATGGGGGCGAGCATTGTCATGAAGAAGTTTAACGTTAATGTTGTGAAGTTTGTCACGAATGGCACGACGCAACTTCACCAAAGTTTTAATGTAGGCCGCAGCATTCACAGTGGTCCCGTGTTCAGCAAAGTCCACCATGCATATCCCAGAACACTGTTACAAGCACTTTCCTGACAGATTGAGTCACTTTGAATTTTTTCTTTACTGGGAACCAGCATGTTTCCACTCCATTGATGCCTGCTTTGTTTCGGGCGTGTAGTGGTACGCCCACGACTCATCACCTGTGACGATTCCTTCCAGAAAGTCATGTCCTTGTGCGGTGTACCGCGTTAAGTGGTCCAAGCTTGCCATCATTCGCTGGCCCTTGTGGTCGTCTGTCAGGTTCTTAGGCACCCAGCGAGCACTAACTTTACGGAATTTCAAATTTTCATGAACAATATCGTACAACCGCACCATAGGAAATGTTGAACTTCTGCGATAAGGCTCGCAGTTGCACACGCCGGTCGTTCAGAATTGCCGCCTCAATGCCTCTGACATTCTGCGGGATTGCTGTGTTGTCGGCCGGCCGGAGCGTGGCGAATCACTAAGGTTCACGCGTCCCTCTTGGAAGAATGTGCACCACCTGGAGACATTGCTACGGTCCATACAATCATCCCCATACACGCCACGCATGTCCCTGTGAATTTCACTGGGTTTATGCCCTTTGGCCCACAAAAATCGAACAACACTTCTCTGTTCCTCACCGGTGACGACTGTAGCATGCGCGCCATCTTTGTTGCATAGTTCAAGCTTCTCTCGCAAGAGGTGCACCTGAGAAAAAATACCATCTGTAGTGAAAACTTCAAACTATATCTCTGTGAAATTTCAACATTCTAGCTGCAATACCAAGGCAGAAAAAATTATTGTGCGTTACTTTCCGATCCGCCCTCGTATTATTAATAATCGACATTTTACAATAATACTGGGTGTCTGTAGATCACATTGAAAGATTGCGCAATATATTGAGTTCGATTTTTATTGTGCAATCTAGTAAATATTGCGTCGTCTGTTGGCAATATTGCGCAATATTACTAGTTCAGTTCTGTGTTCTGTCTTCTTTTATTATTCCACATGATGACTGCACAAGTATCACCTACGAACTAACTTATTCAGCAATAATATTGCACCGTGGGGGTTGGCCAAGTAATACTATTTTACAAACTATTGTGCAATATATTGATGTAAAGTGGCCCCTACATGATCAATATTTACGACAATATATTCAACAATATTTTGTACAATAGCATTACTTGGCCAACCCACACGGTGCAATATTATTGCTCAATAAATTAGTTCGCGTGTGCTACTTGTACAGTCAACATATTTATTCCAACACTGTTAACACAGAACTGAACTAGTAATATTGCCAACAGACGACGCAATATTTACTAGATTGCACAATAAAAATCAAACTTTTTTTATTGACTCAATATATTGCGCAATCTTTCAATGTGATCTACAGACGCGCAATATTATTGTACAATGTAAATTATTGCGCAATATTATTGTACAATGTAAATTATTGCGCAATATTATTGTACAATGTAAATTATTGTGCAATATATTGACTTACATATTGATCGTGTAGGGGCCTTTTACATCTATACAAAAAACAACTACCAAAATTGTTGCCTATTTAGGAAATTATCTCGAGCAGTACTGTTTGAGATTATAAGTTATTCTGAAGGTTCCGTATTCAAACTCCAGTTTCAACCAATTTGATTTTTTTCCTTGCAACCTTGTAGTGTTAAACTGATTTATATTTGCAGATAATTACATCGCCATCTGTTAGAATCGTATGGAACTCACAGATAATTATAACTCTTTGTTAAATAATAAACAAATAATTTGCAATAAAAAATAATGCGACTATAAATTTAGTTATAAACTACCCTAAGCCTCAAGTTGGATCAAACTGCACACAGTGTGCAAAATTGTATTAAAATCGGTTCAGTAGTTCAGGATTCCATCGCGGACAAACAACGTGACACGAAATTTTTATATATTAAGATATAGGCCTTTTTTTCATAAGTAGCTTGATTCCTTAGGAATTCGCTAATACCTTCAAGTTAGAGAACAATAACAGTTTAGCAATTATTAGTATTATAATAAATACAATTAAATAGGGGAAGTTGTGAAATGTGGATGTAGCTGATTATAATAATGTACGGCAGTTAACCTGGGCCGTTAAGCATGATTACAGTTAGCCCGTTCAATAGGATTAGAGCTGGAGTAAATGTGACCAATATATAAACAGGCCTGTGTAGGATTAAGACTTCAACGTTCAACTGATAGTAGTGGCGTAGTTTAATTCCGGCCAAAAGTTATGTGGTGTTTATCAGCTTCCTGCAGGGGGAGGGTTTGTCGTTAAGGTTTGCTAATGGCGCCCTCCCTCTCCCCCAAACACAATCACCCCTGCAAAACCTCCTATCTCTATTTCAAACACTAATACTTTACTTTATTCCATTTTATTTACATTATAGGCCCTATTATAGCTATTTCAGCCGAACACCAACATGTCTACGGTGTACCAATCTCCTGGAAAATCTGTCAAATTTTAAGACTTTCATTAAGTTAGTAACTTAACTATCTCACTGACACTATTGAACCTATAACTTAATGGTCGCACAGACATAAGCCCTCCACACATCCCTATCCTGAGCTAAAATCTTAAAATCATCCCCTGTATAATCTACTTCCCTCAAATCATAGTTAATGTTATTCTCCCATATCATTCTTTGTCTGCAGGCTAGGAGTTTTCCTTCTGGTTTTTCTACAAGAGTTTTAATTCATCTCTTTCATTCCTCATTCGTGCCACATGTCCTGCCCATCGCAGTCTTCGAGGCTTAACTCTTCTTAAAATATATCTGGTTTCTTATAAAGATCATGTAACACACTTCTCCAGTTGCCTCTCTGTTCGTCCAAAAATGTTCCTAAGAACTTTGTTCTCAAATATTCGTAATTTTTTCTCCTCCCTTGAACTAAAAGTCTATGTTTCGCATCCATATAACTGGCAGAATAACAGCTTTATACATTTTCAGTTTTATGTATTTTTAGATATATTTGGGACGACAAGAGTTCGTGTAATGCATAATAGCATGCATTTCCACAATTGAGGTAATGTTTAATTTATTTCTTCATCTAATTATTGTTTGTAATTACTGTTCCTAGGTATATGAATTCAGCCACTTCTTCAAAATTCCTCTCATTTGTCTTTAACAGTCCATTTCAATTAGGCCTATGTAATGTATTATGGAAATGAACATTTATTGTTTCTAGATATTTGAATTTCATTACTCAAAAATAATTTTCTGTTATATATTGACTAAATCTAATTGTTGTCAATTTGTGTCGAATTTTCCGAAGTAAGTAGACTAGTGGTTATGCTCCTTCCCTCTGGTTCCAATGGTCGCGGATTCGAATCCGGCCGCGGTTCATGGAATTTTTTATGACGGAAAAATCCATGGAGCAAGTCCTCCGGGTGCGACTTTAAGTCGTAGGTCGTGAGTTGGAAGATTTTTCAGGCTCGTAGAAGATCCTTAAGCCGTATAAAGAGGCCTCTAAGCAAAATTTACCGACATCAATGTCCTAATAATACGTTAGTTGCCTCTTAGATGTCTCAGTGGGTCGGTGTGTTCACTGCATGTCATCCCTAACGTCGACGAGCAAGTAAGGTAATTGAACATTAACTTGGGTTAGTAACTCCTTATAAAGGAGACGCTATGGCTCAACAATGGGCTAACCCTTTATACACACACACACACGCACACACACACACACACACACACACACACACATATATATATATATATATATATATATATATATATATATATATATAGCGTCAGTGCTATAAAGTAAAATAAATATTCTCTTTAATTTGCTTACTTGATATAGTCAGCTACTAGATGGCAGTGAAGACAGTGTTCTCGCGACATCTAGCAATAATGGAGAGTATAATACATATATAAGAAAAATAAGTGTTTGAATTGGATTCGCCTGGTAGTGTAATGGATATCACGCTGAGGTACAGACTCAGAGATCCGGGTTCGAATCCCGTCCAGGCATTTATTTTTCTTATCATACCATATATATATATATATATATATATATATATATATAAGTAAAGTAATCCCACTACAGGCCTCAGGAGGCCCTTGTGGTATAAGGAGGTTAAGGCTCCTACTTTTTCTAGACAATCGGCACTTGATGTCAGCCGGGTTGTCAGCCCTGCGTGACGGCCGCCTTTAACCCCAGAACAAGCGTCTGGTACTCATTTCCGTTAGAGGCTGAGTCGACCCCAGGACCGTAGTGCCGCCAGAAGGTTTGGGTCAGTTTAAAAATCCTGACCCCACCGGGACTTGAACCCTCGACCTTCCGGCGTGTCTTAACCATTACGCTACGTCGTGCCCCATATATGTATATATTTTACAGTATTTGCTTACCTGTTATGGTGGCCACTAGATGTCAGTTGGAACGACTTCCCGCTACTTCTTGTGTGAATTGAGAATACTACATAAATTATATAAGAAAAATGTATGTTTGTGTTGGAATACTTGAGTAGCTCAGTTGGTTAGAGCGCTAAACATACAGAGTTCAGATACTCGGGTTCAAATCCCGACTCAAGCATTCATTTTTTATTTTCATATAATAAATAATCGGCCGCGGTGGACTAGTGGTTGTGCTCCTTGCCTCTGGTCCCGACGGTCGCGGGTTCAAACCCGGCCGGGGTCATGGATTTTTTAGGATGGAAAAATCCAAGGAGCAAGTCCTCCGGGTGGGACTTTAAGCCGTCGGTCCCGAGTCTGAAGATTTTCAGGCTCGTAAAAAATCCTTAAGCCTGAATGAAAAGGCCTCTAAGCAAAATTTACCGAATTTTCCCGTCCTAGTATTACCTTGGTTTCCTAGATGTCAGTGTGAGGCGGAACGCTGACCACGGACCACTCAAAATGACATCTATAGGAAAACAAGTGTAACTAAATTAGTATGGTTCAAATTCTTCCCTGTAGGGAGAGAGCGCCTAAATCTCTGTAAAGGGAAAACATTGGCTTACAATACAATATATATATATATATATATATATATATATATATAAAGTCCACCGCTGTGGTCTCGAGGCAGCGTGCTGCCCTGTCACGCAGCGGGCCCGGGTTCGATCCCCGGTCGGGGCAGTTTTTCTGGGTGAGGTTTTTATCGGGGTTTTTCCTCACCTGTAAGACAAATGTCAGGAAAACTTTAAGGCCCAAACGGTCCCCGAAATCATATGGCCATCATCCTTATCATCACCATCATCCTTCACCATCTCCAAAGCAACGGGAAGCTACCACACCTACACAATTCCCTAGTAAAGCTGCAAGCATAGCATGAAAATGCTATGATTGCAGTGAAGGACCTGCCTTCGGGCAGAATTACTATGGATGGATATATATATATATATATATATACATGGAATGCAATATCTCATATGAAGAAGAAAAGGATGTAAATGCAAAAATATCTAAATTTTTAAGAATTTTAGGGTTAATAAATTCTATCTTCAAGCCACAGTTAGTCCAAAAGCATTCAAGACTGAAAGTGTATAAAACACTGGCTCATCCAACTCTTTTGTATGGTAGCGAAGTATGGACGTTGATACAGAAGGATATACAGAGACTTAGATCTGCTGAAATGAGATATTTTCGGAGGACTGCAGGATACACACTACTAGATCACAAAAAAAATGAAGACATCTTAGAAGAATTACACATGGAATCTTTAGAAAACAAAATTTCTGATTATAAGTCAAGATGGATACAACATGTTCATCGAATGGAAGATCACAGAATACCCAAACTAATGTTAAGATATCAACCTGCAGGAAGAAGAAGACCAGGACGTCCACTCAAAAGACTTCTGGATGGTGTTTCTCTTGAGGCCGAAACAGGTCAACAAATGGCCTAAATTCGTGAATGTACTATGATGATGATGATGATCTACATGGATTGTCTACATATAATTTCCGCAAAAAAGGAAACAAGTTTTAAAGAAAAAGTAAAAACCAGCATTAAGCAGCATGAAGAAAAGTAGATGAAACGTACAAGAAAAAGGAGTAATGATGATAGTAGAAGCAGTTTTATCTGAATTTTGCATGTTAAGCAGGACAGAGCTATAAACGAAATGAGAATGTTGATTAGTTGAACAGATATCTACTGTACCTAACAGGCATTGCAAGAGACTGCTTTAAAAAGACTATCATCTTTTCCTCCATTCTTTGTCTTCCTCATTAAGAACTTTTTTTTTTATCAAATGAAAAATTCTTTCATCCGGAAAACTAACCTCTGAGTGATACAAAGTAAGTTCATGCATTATTATTTTTAACAAGTGATTCCTCTGCATATTCTCATAAGCAACCATCGAGTTATATTTATTTCTTGCATCCAAGAGTTTCGAGGTGTTCAATTCTTTCTTCTACCAAGTGGACACCACTCCAATGTTTTTCTCTATTCGTCTTGTATTCGTCGTACATGCGCATACAATTGTATCTTGAAACAATCTACTCTTGGATATTTAATATTCATTTTTATCTTATGACTTTATCTCTCTCTCTCTCTCTCTCTCTCTCTCTCTCTCTCTCTCTCTCTCTCTCTCTCTTTTCTTCTTTCCAATTTAGAACATGTTACTACTCTCCTTAAGAAATCCATTTCCATCGACATAAGTTTTTATTCTAAGTTTTATTATTATTATTATTATTATAATTAATTATTATTATTATCATTATTATTACCATTTATTATTAGTATTATTTATTATCATGCCCCCCGCCGTAGCCGAGTGGTTAAGGTAGGAAGCCTTGGCGCAGAGCTACGGGACTTGCGCTGGTTCGAGTCTCCATGGGGGAAGAAATTTTCTCATGATATTTCGGCCAGTATGGGACCGGTGCCCACCCAGCATCGTGAGGCAATTGGCTAGCTACAATAAGTAGTGGCTCCAGGTTGAGGAACCAGCTATAACGGCTGGGGGACTCAACATGCTAACCACATGTCACCCCTACGCTGGCTGTTGATCATCTACCTCTGTGATTGACACATGTGGATGTGAAGGGCCAGCAGCCGGCTGGTAAAAGGACAACCGCTGAAAAGTGGAAAGACCCTCAATCGGAATCGGAATTTATTATAATTATTATTAGTATTATTTATTATTATTATTATTATTATTATTACTGTTATATATTATTATTGTCATAATATTGTAGTATATTATTTTTTAATTGTGAGAAATATTACTGTATCATTATTCCTGTTATTGGAAATAAAATAAATTATTTTTAAAACAATTTTTAACATAAATAAGAACATTTTTTTTTCTTATTTTAGTTGTAGTAGGTTATAATTCATGTGGTAGTAACAATCCAAAGAAAAATAAATCAAGAAAAATGACGAAAAAATAGTTGATTTCTCAATATGTGTCGTTTGATATGGAATTCATGATAAAAAAGGTTGAAAAACACATATGAATCATGGGGTCTCACAGTAAATTTACAAAAAACAGAATATCTGGCAATAAATAGCAATGAAAGAGAAAAATTAATATTGGAGGAAGGAATCCAAATAAAGCAAATGAAACAAACTAAATATTTGGGAATAATTATGGATAACATTGAAGGTATAGGCAGAGAGAATATAAAGCATAGAATTGAATTGAGTAGCAAAATAATATCATCGTTAAATTCCATATGGCGGGTTAAGCATATTTGAAAAGACACAAAAAAAAATATTGGTAAAACATTGGTGGAATCTGTTGCAATGTATGGACGTGAGGTGTGGACAATCAATAAGTACTACAAGAATAGACTAATAGCTCTAGAATTGGATTCTTTACGCAGAAGTGCCAGAAAGTCAAAATTAGAACATGTCATAAATAAGGAAATTAGAAATATAATGGAAGCAGAAGAAAGCATAATTGAAAGAATTGAGGAGAAGAATTAAAGTGGTTAGGACATGTTTTAAGAATGGAAGATGAGCGATGGCCAAAGCAACTATGTCAATGGCATCCGACCAGAAGGAGGAAGAGAGGGAGACTGAATTAACATGGAAGGAAAACATGAAGACATTAATGCAAGCAAGCGGGCTAAGCATTGAAGATGTCCAAGATCGTAGGCTTTGGGGGTTTGGCACGGGAAGACGACAGCAGCTGTAAAAACCCAAAGATAGATAGAGATTGTTTTAACAAATTATAAAATAAAATACGCGTAGATAAAATATTTATTTATGTATTTATTTATTTAATGATGAGGTGTTTGACTAACGTCATTAATCCTACAATTATTTTAAATTCAAATACATGAACATGAAGAAGTATGATAGTAAGATCTTCATTAAGCCCCTCGTTGTGACGACAATTTTGAAGAAGTAATTATTTTCCCATATTGTGGCGATGTTTTGAACCTGCTAACTCTCTTCATGCCCAATGTTGTATTAACATTTTGAAGGATTGGTGTCCCAAAATAATAAATAAGAATTACTGGTTCAGGTTAGGTTTGATTTTCGGTAGAGCTGGATTCTCTTCTCAAGGTCGAAGTTGGTACACAAGATAGGAAAACACTTTAAAAATCACTAATAACTGATTCTTGTAGAAATAGTTGTAAATTTATTTACTATTTAATTTCCCAGCAGATCAAGTAAATATAGGTGGTATTATTCTTCACCGACAATTAAAATTAAATTATTTTCTTTTCTTGAATGAACTATTCTTCTTGTATTAAATATCACATTTTATCAGGAGAGCTGTTATTGCTTCTATCCTTGATGAAAGTTATATGCTGACTGACCAGTGTAATTCTTTTCTAATTTTAAAGAACATTATTACATCACATGATTTTATATTTAAATTCTATTGGTTAATGGTCCATTAAATACCAGGTTTAAATTTGATTTGTTAAATCAAAAAGTTAATTGTTTTAACATCCAATCAGAATTTAGTATACTTTTATTTAAAAATATTAAATTAAGCAGGAGTTCTTATTACAGTTATAACAGAAAGCTATATTATTTTGACAACAATGACTTAAAACAATTTTAAAAGCATTATTTAGAAAGACTGTTATGTAATACAATTTCTTTAATTGTTATTGAGACATTTTTATTCAACAATGAACAACAATTAATTATTTATATGTTTTTCTTTATTTAAGTTTTAATTTAAATATTGAAAGAATTTTAAAGTATAAAATTATTAACTTTAACTTTCATATTTATTATGATATTAAAATCCTGCTATAAACATTAATAATGTTTGTAGACAAAGAGTACAACAATTAACACTTCAATGGTAAAAGTAAAATTACTTACAAATTCATTACTTTCTCAAGCCTAGCAATCGGCCTATCTGTTCTCGAAACTACCAGCCAACAGTAAAGGACAAATACTGCATACACTATGAAATATCGTTTAACAAGCAAACAAATAAACGAGTGAAAAAGTTAGGAAGTTTATAAAAAGGAAATAAAACATTAAGAAGTATGAAAATATACAAATAGAAGGAAGTGTTTTACAGTGCGGCAATGAATGAGGGGTAAAGTTTGAAGTGGTTTGGTGTAACTCAAAACTATGGAGTTTTACAACCTCCAGACACAAGACGTTTAATAGTTTTACGACACAGTAAAACCCTTTTTGTTGCCAGCTACTGGATTTCGCATGCCTTTTACAAACACGAGATTTATCCCACATATAAAACGGCATTCCAATAACAACTGCTGTTTAAAAGAGCAGCTCCATAAACAACTAGCTTTGTATATTGTGTATTGTATCCTTAATCGGTAAATTGCAAAATATTATTATTACGTGGTGAAAACTACATACTTCTCCTCCTTCCCATATAAGATAAACACAGTTGGCAGACAACAGTGAAGATAAGAAAGTAACAGATACCATCCAAAGTGCTCAGCATTGCAATTCCTTATTTATCTTAAAATGCCAACATACTTCTGTAAGTTAGGCATATTTGTAAGTTAGTTTTGGTTTTTATAGATAACAGATTAAGGAGTTCGCATTTAAAATCACAGCATGAAAATCTATTTCTTGCGTAAATTAACTAATATTTTGTTATGCCTTACATAGACCTACCAATTTAGGTTAGATTTCAGATACTGGTACGCAAACCAAAAATTGCACTGGTCGACATGATTTTTGTCTCATGAGTACCAATAGTTGTACTTAATGCAGTTTTTTATCGTGTTTTCAAATATGTATTCGGAATTTCTCCATCACCCATAGTTTTTTATTTCAATTTCAATTAATGGATTTAAATACCGGTAATTATTTTTTTAATAAACCTAGATTTCTTCTCGGAAAATCTTAGCGCGATGAGCACGGGGAACACTTTCATCAGCAGATTTCAGCTATGGAAAAGAGATATCAAGGAAAATGGAATCCTAATATGCTGGCCGATTATTGTTGTCCCATCAAGAGGGATGCTCCACAGGCGAAATATAGCTGAAAATCATCATTTGTTACTTTCTAGGCGAGTCCGAATGTTCGAATATTGTGTAGTTACGAATGTAGAAAATATTAAAGTGTTTGCGTCTCTCGGAAACCTTGCGTGATGGAGAAAAACCGATATCATATTTGAATTCATGAAAAAAAATACTATCAGAATCACATATTTTTCTTTCTGAGACAAAAAAAAAAGTTGTTCAGTTAATTACAAACCAAAAGGAGACAGGAATGATGGTAGAATTAAAGAAGAGATGGATTCAACTTTTTGAATGAGAATCTATGAGACCGGAACAAGCCACATGGGCTTAATCCGTCATTGTCATTGATGATGATCATTTCGGACACAGGAATGCTGCCCATATTAACCCTTAATAAGATATTAAAATGAAATTAAATAAGTTTTAGAGAATGTGTGGCACTATAAAACAGACACTGAAAAATAAAACTTTGTGGAGCACACAATCAAAATTTTACAAACTTATGGCAGTGCTTGTCTTAACATATGCAAGTGAGAATTGGACTCTTAACCGTTCAGACAGAAGAAAAATAGAAACTGCAGAAATTAAGTTCTTACGTTCAGTAGCAGGTGTGACAATTATTTTGGACAGAAAAATAAATGAAGATGTTAGGAAAGACTTAAAAATATTTAAGTTAACAAATAGAATTGACAATATGAGAAACAACAGGTATGAACATGTTAAAAGAATGCCTACAGATAGAATCCTTCAGTTGTATTAAAGTACAAACCAATAGGGCATCGAAGTGTTTGACGCCCATTTACTAGATGGGAAGATTCATTAAATTCCACTTGATGTGAAAACAGATCAAA
Source organism: Diploptera punctata (assembly GCA_030220185.1). NCBI lineage: Eukaryota > Metazoa > Arthropoda > Insecta > Blattodea > Blaberidae > Diploptera > Diploptera punctata. The sequence continues at coordinate 3,093,322 of JASPKZ010010656.1, forward strand.
AGACCTAATTTCATGAAATAGAAGTAGAAGAAGAAGAAGAAGATTAACCCTTAAGTGGGGAGGTGGAGTGTCTGTATCACCCTAAGATGAAACTTTCATCCGTTTAAAAAAAATTGTTATGTTTTGTATTTTTTAGTGCCTTCTTATTAATGTCTGTAATTTATGATTTTATAAATTATGTCCACAAGAATACTGTTCGTTTCTAAGAAAAAAAAAATTGTTTAATGTGGAGGAGTAATGGTGCCACCCCACCTCCCCATAAGTTTCAGGGAACAATGCTTGTTACGAACCAGTTTCCACAAGTATTTCAGTGTCTATTTTTTATGTACACTCAGATTGAATCCAGGAAGTTCTTGTGTGTTTGGAATAGGGAACTGGGTTGCCATTTTAATAGTATTTTCTTGAGAGAAATCCTTATATAAAACTAAAGATTGCAACGCAGCAGGTACGTAGTTGTAAGTTGTAGCCATCCAATCCACCCCCTCTTAATGAAAAAATCAGTTACCACTTCTCACTTAGCTCTTGCGGACCTGTACTATCATGTGTGAAAGTGTGGACTCTCACATTAACTAGTTCGCATGCCATAGAAGAAAAACTATGTTTTTTAAATGTATAGTACATAAATTTAGAAGAAAAAAAGTACAGCTAACCTTGCCCCTCCACCCCTCTCTAAACAAATAAAAATAATAATAAATTGGTAAGAGGCACTCGAAAGAGCATTAAGTTATAAGTTTATGATTTGTCTTTTATGAGTTCGTTCAGTGATCCTGTCCATATTCTGCATTGTTTGTAATGGTATCGCTCACACTTTTGGTCGCATATCTTGCATTCACACGAATCACTCGGTTGGTGGAATTTTGCATTTTTGCACGTTTTGTGATGATATCCGTGTGTTGCTAAACCTATGATTCTGTGCCTTTGTGGTTGGTTACTTCCAGTCCACTCTCTGTTTACCATGGCATCTGAGGCGTAGAAATCTTCGTCGATCTCTTTTTCTCTCTGTTTCTTTTTTTTCGATGACTTTCTTATATGGCTCCGTTGCTGGCAGTAGTATCCTTTGCCTCAGGTCCTCTAGGAAGAAGGTTTCTCTGGCTAGCATATAGGCCATTCTATTTGGTGTGTATTTGCTTGCACCTAATGCCTTTTTGATGAATCTTGGTTTTACTTTTTCTAACCTCTCCATATCGCTGGTCGATAGTTTCTCCCATATCAGTTCTATCCCGTAGGTGACGATCGGGGTGATCACTGATGCGAATAATTTCATGGCTGTGACTAATTTTAACAAACAAATACCGTTATTATGAGTTTGGCAACATCTACCCTCTGTACGTGGGGGGACACTGGCGTAGACAATAAGGTCTGTAGTAACTTCCTGGGTTGAATTAGAGTGTAGTATTTAAAAATACTTAGAATTAATTAGATTTATACCTGGAAGATAACGGCAAATAATGAAAATTATTGCAGACCTACTCCGCCATATTTGTTTTTTCAAGAATCTTGATAATGTGTATATTGAGAGAACTAACAACACAAAGATATTCTTTATAGAATTTCAAGAGGTCATTATTATACCTGTAAATTTACTTGAATTTTTTTTCCAAACGCCCCAGGTTGTCTTTCGACATTCCTGGTGTTCTCTCCTGGCATGGCGTACTCGTAACCCACTTCTGAGGTTGGGGCGCCTGGAAGGGGGGTTACGTTGCCCGGATGATATATTGGTTATAATGATGATAGTGGTGCGCCAGAAGAGTCCCTAATTCTAAGCTTAATCTAAGATGAATATGAATGATGATGATTGCGATGGCCATAGGATTTCGGGGACCGTTTGGGCCTTAAAGTTCTCCTGACACTTGTCTTACAAGTGAGGAAAAAACCCAGAAAAACTGTCCCGACCGGGGATCGAACCCGAGCCCGCACGTGACAAGGCAGCACGCTTCCTCGAGACCACAGCGGTGGACTAATTGCACATTTTTGAATGCTGTACCTGTATGCGTCGTAAATGTTTTCCTCTGTCTTGACAGCCAGCTAATGCCAGAAAATAAAGGCTAAATGGGGTTAGGATCCGTGTATTTGTCTTTGAAAGCTAAAAAAATTACCTGAAGTTTCCCAACTGTATTAATGAGATTTCCTTCATTAAGATACGTTTGTCTATAGCTTAATGCATCTTACATTGTTATTGTTTACATATTTTTTGCGCTATAGTGCGTTTTGTCGTACCTACAGCAATGGCGACCATGATTGTAAGTTTAACTTCCTACATTTCGGGGTTGTCAACCTAAATAAATATACTGTGATATTACATATTACAAACCTACATTTCGGGGTTGTCAACCTAAATAAATATACTGTGATATTACATATTACAAACCACGTGCGGGAAGAAAACCCATTGCCCTTTACGTATACAACATGCAATGTACATACAAAAAAATATCCAAAAGGTAGTGTTAATATACATTATACGAAACAAATCACTGCATTTTAAATGAACTGAATTTTATTTGAAACAATATAAAACAATAAATACGTAACAGATTGGCGTCACGGCCTGCTGTAGTTTCAACTAATAAACATTGCCCACACTGTTAACGTTAGTCAGTTGTTTATAATGAACGAAACTATTTCAAACAAAGATGTTATTTTACTATTATTTATTATTTTCAAAACACCATCGCGCAAAAAATAACGTACAACGCTCGTTTGTGAAGTGTTTTACAGAATCTGAAATTAAAAATCTCGCTATCGCTCGGTTTTTAAACATTTTCCTCGCTTCTGTAAAAACCACTTCCCAACCTCGCTTCCTAATATATACCGTGTCCAATTCAAACCTCCCACATTTTAATTAATCATAACTCTCAAAGTATGCGGAATTATGAAAATGAGGTTGGTATTAAATGAAAGAGAAACTCAAAGAATTTTTGTTTTAATTGCTGCAGTTAATTCGTCTGTCGCATGTTGGATAATAATGACATAAAACAAAATGGCCACTACTCAGCAACGAGCACAAACTGTTTTCTGGTATGCAGAGACGAAGTCAATAATTACACGGCAAAGAAATTACCGAAGAGAATATGGAGGAAATGCACCTGATGGGAAGATCATTAAGGCATAGCTTGAGAAGTTTCTGGCAACTGGAAGCGTTAAAAAAATCAGGAAGAGTTCGTACACGTGTTTCAGAAGAAAAGATTGAAGAAATTAGAGCAGGATTTCAGAGAAGTCCACAAAAATCAATTCGCCAAGCTTCCCGGCAGTTCAATGGACATGTCGGATAGAACGTGGCACGAAATCGAATACAGACTTGATATTGTTCGTGCTACTAATGGTGCACATATAGAGGTGTTTTAGTGTGTGTGTGGCACTGAAAATTCTTTGAATTTGTTTCGTTTAAAGCCGGTCTCATTTCATAATTCCGCATACTTTGTTAGTTATGATTAATTAAAATGTGGGAGGTTTGAATGGGACACCCTGTACTATTATCATCGTACAAGCAGACTAAATCAATCTTAATTAAAAACTGACAAATTTTTACAACACTATAATTCCATCATCATCATCATCATCAACAACAACAACAAGGATTAAGCCCAATGGCCTGTTCCGATCTCATTATAGGTCGAATTGGTCCTTCCATCTCTTCAATGGTCTTCCCAACATTCTTCTCCCTTTTGGTTTACAATTATACATTCTTCTTGGTATGCGCTGTTCATTCATTCGTAATACGTGCTGAAGATAAGCATTTTGATAATATGTTATTCTTTCACAGAGATTAAATAAATATATTAATTTCTGTTCTTATATCTTCGTTTTTCTTTTTATCGGTCCTTTGGTATCCTGCTATTGTTCTCAAGATCTTCATTTCAGCAGCCTCTATTTGTTTACTAACACTATAATTTCAATAATTATTTTAATTTCTAGAACATTTATAAAACAGATGCTCTATTTCTAGGTAAGCTATATACAGTAACCATATTTGTAAATTCTGTGCTGTTTTTAAGTCACAATTTTTTTAACAAACGTCATTCTTTCTGTGTGATGTTATGACCCCACCTTCCCAGTTGAGTAACATTCTATCACCTCCCTACTGATGGGTTAAGTCTTGTTAATGATAGCTTCGCCACTGAAACGCGTTGACTCTTTTAACTTGTTAATTTGGCGATTTAGGATTTTATTGGCTATGTGTAATGCTGAAATAAATTGTTTTAATTGATACGTAATTTTCTTTATACACAATAACCTAATATCATGTTTGCATTCTATAATTTTTCAAGTATAATATTTATTGCTAGACTTGATGGTAAATTATTATTTCCAGCTGCCACTAGTTTCGAAAGAAAATTAAACTAAATTCTTGGAGGAGGGCTAAATGAGAATAATTATCGGCCGCCATCTGCTGTTTCATATTTATATCTATTGCTTTAGTTAGTGGAGAAGTTAATAAAGATATTTTATCTCTGTAATTATAGAACATTACTTTAAAAAACTAGCATTTCAATAATTTAGTTTAGGTAGGAAAATAAGAGTAGGGTACGAGTAATTTATTAGAGTTCTCTGCTCTTTGGAGTAAAACGTCCAGTTTGTAGATGTTACATTTTAACATTTATTTATATACGTCACGTGTGTCAAAGGTTAAAATCATTAACATATTTTTACTCTTTCTGTAATGTAGTATCTTACATGCGTAGACACCGTGACCATCTTTGTTCTTTTACGCAGTGGAGTTACATATCAGAATATGTAAATGTCTACATTGTCATACAGATTTAGTTGTTTTTTATACTAATATCTTCCTTCGTTTATTTTAATGGTATATGCTGAGTTTCGTAGTGAAACACCGAGAATTACGACCCCTAGAGCGTTTTTTTTTTTAATTTTCGTTTCAGATGAATTTATATAGATCTCTTAAAGTAGCCAAAGATCGTTGAACTGTCCATTCCCTATCCCTTCTCTATAAAATACTTCACACATCATAAAGTAAAAGTAAAGTAAAGTGATCCCACAACAGACCCGGAGGCCCTTGGGGTAGTTGGAGGTTAAGGCTGCCACTTTTTATAGACAATCGACACTTTATGTCAGCCGGGTTGTCAGCCCTACGTGACGGCCGCCTTTACCCCCAGAACATGCGTCCGGTACTCATTTCGGTTAGAGGCTGAGTCGACCCCAGGTCCATAGTGCCACCAGAGGGTTTGGGTCAGTTTAAAAATCCTGACCTCAACGGGACTTGAACCCTCGACCCTCCGGCTTGTAGCCCAGTGCCTTAACCACTACGCTACTCCTAATTATTTATCACGCCGCTTCATCAGACTATCCGACTCACATAATCTTGACACTCGATCCCATCAGCACATTGACCTTTATATCCCTCCTCATCACACTGTGTATTATTCATTATCTTTTACAATCTCACTTGCAAAAACTTGGAATTCCCTTCCGCCCTATGTCAGAGACTGTCAAACTATAACATCCTTCAAAAACAAATTAAATAATTATTTAATAACAAACTAAGTTAGGCCTATTCACCTCACTGATTGTATTCTTTTAACAATTGATACATGTAATTGTTTACGAAAATAATACAAAATTAACAAATACTTTCATTTGTTTGAATATTGTGTAATTGTAAAATAACTTTTCTATAGCCAATCTCATTATTTTTCTTTGTTGGTCTAATTTATCGATTTTAAGCACAGTGGCCAAAACTGACTTCAAAAATCCATTCACACAGAAGACAATTAACCGGTATGTCATTTTGACACCCTGTAACAACCTGTTAAATAAGGTTGGTCTAATTTATCGAATTTAAGCACAGTGGCTAAAACATACTAAAAAATGAATTTGTAATAGGCCTATAACACTAAATTTTTGGGAAGGAGTTTGGGTTTTTGCCTTAAAATCTTGAAATTTTATTGATTCCGGCTGATTTGAAAGCGGGTATCGGAAACTGGAATGTTGTCACTTGGATTATAACTAATAAATAAATGTGATTTTTTTTCTTTCCTGTTTGGAACCGATTTATGAAAAGATTTTTCTTACCGGATGAAGCCCTTAATGTTGTCAAAGCGGGCGTGTGTTGATCTTTTATATATTTATCTGAAAGGATATACATATTAACGTCAGTACCTACAGGTTACAAAAAAATACATTAAATTCGTTATTCAGATTATTATGAATGACGTACCAAAGTCCAAATGTGAAACATTTATATAGTGAAAAAATAGTGTAATATGTCATACAAGGCACAACATTATTTTACATTTCACACTAGCTAATACCCGGCGTCCGCTTTTACGCCTAAATAAATGAAAAATTATGTGTTTTTATACTGACTTTTTCAGTTAAATAAAGCTAGTATATTTATCGGTTTTAAGCATAGTAGCTAAAACCGACTTCATATCAGTAGCTTGTACTCGTAGGAAATTCTTTTCAGTTATCGTCCAAGTTTCACTTACGAAAAACATTCTAGATACTGCCATTGCTTTGTAAAATTTTAGCAGAGTGTCTCGGTGAGTTTTTGTTTTTAAATTTCTTAAAATAGTGTCACACATATTTTAAATTGCTGAAATCTTCCTTCCTAATTCAACACTTAAGATATAACATTTGTTATCCTAAATAACTGATATGGTATATCTACAATATAATTTTATTTACAGTATATTTTGATTTAATCTAGATTTAACTAATTATATAATACATGTACAAGATAGAAAACTGATTAAAAATACTATAAATAAATAAATACTATAAATAAATTCAGTTCTGGAGAAAAATGTATTATTTAACAGCAAGTAATTTCATAAGCAGTCGGCAGCAGTGGGCTACTGGTTGTACTCCTTTCCTTTGGTCCCGAGGGCAGCAGGTTCAAACCCGGCCGAGGTGGACGGACTTTTTTTTTAGAATGGAAGAATCCAAGCAGAAAGTCCTCCGGGAGGGATTTCAAGACGTGGGTCCCCGAGTCTGAAGATATTTCAGGCTCGTATAATATCCTTAGGCGTGAAAAAGGCCTCTAAGCAAAATTTAATGACGTCAACGTCTTAGTAATACCTTAGTTGCCTGTTACATGTCTCATTGAGTCGGTGTGTTGACCGCATGCCTTTCATGACATCTATGAGCAAATAAGATAACTAAATAACTTGGTACAGTGACTCCTGATTAGGGATAGGCTGTGGCTCAACATGGGCTACGCCATTATAGATACAGAAGTGTATAAGCGTGACTTAAAAGTGTGAAGTGTACAGCAATCCCTGATATCTCGAGGGAGGGAATTTGTGCACGTTGTTACAGAATCACTCTGTATGTTACAGAATCACTCTGTATATTGACTCTAAACATGATATTTAACTTTTTCCTGTAATCATGTTAATTTATCTTACCAAACGGTATCTACCTTGCATACCTTACAATCGTATATCTTACTTTATTATTTTCTAAACTCTTGGCTCGAGTACAGAATAAGATGATATCTGCTGAGGGAATTTGCATGAAATAAGAACTTCTTTTCCATAACTAGCAGCTTGGGAAATACGTGTGGTTGCTCTATACACGGTCAAACGGAACAACAAGATGGAAATTGCTGTAGCACCACCTTTCATTTATAACTGTACTATCATGGGATTTCAAATGTCCACAATGTATTCAGCTAGCAGTGAGTAGAACAACTCCGAACCTATAGTAGACATGAACATAAAATAATAAGAAGGCATTTATTTTATAATAATAATAATAATGATTTATTTTAGCTGGCAGAGTTAAGGCCATAAGGCCTTCTCTTCCACTCAACCAGCGAATAGTAAAATTATACAAAAATTACGTACATATTACAATTTTAAGATATTAAAATACAGACTAAACAAAATACAATGATGATGGATCTAATACTAGCTAATGCTAACAAAAACATAGAATATAATAAAATTAAAATGATATAAAATAAAGTAAGTAGCTTCCTACATGATTATTAATAGAATGCTCCATATAGTTGTTATGTAGTTAATGTTTTCATTGTGTCTAACTTAAGATATCAGTTAATTTGGATTTAAATAATGATAGCGATTGACAGTCCCTGACATGACTGGGAAGTGAGTTCCATGCTCTACCCATAGATATTGTGTAAGATTTTATGAGTAGCTAATACCTGGCATGTAGCCTATTGCTAAGCCTAAATAAATTAAATATGAAATGTTAATTAAATCATATACAGGGTGTTGCAAAAAGCACAGACAACGGAGGTGAGGTGGTATATTGAGATATGCTGATCATTTTTAATAAGGTGCCCATGTTCGAAAATGACGCGTTTTCTCACTATGAGTAGCTAACTTCTCAAGTTAGTTGGATTTCAAGACTCAATACTTGATTGTTGTGACTCAAGATGCGTGCATGATGACGTCACATTGTATTCGCGCAGAATATGTCGATAATGCAGATGACTACACATCTGACATAAAACAATTGTAGTGATTGGCGCTCACGTTCACATAGGCCAATGTACGCTCTGCTTGTGGAGGTGGATATTTTGAAAACTTGATGTGACTATGGCAGTACTGTCAAGTATTGAGTGTTGATATCCAACTAACGAAACTCTTGAGAAGTTAGCTACTCATAGTGTGAAAAAGCATCATTTCCGGACATGGGTACCTTATTAAAAATAATCAGCATATCTCAATACAACGAAAGAATACCAAAAAGATCCTTCCTATATAATCCCAGAGGAACAAGAGATGTTGGCCGACCACGTAGAAGATGGACTCCACTTTTAACTTCGCCGGAACAGGCTACATAGTAGAAGAAGAAAAAGATCTCAATACACCACCTCACCTCCGTTGTCGGTGTCTTTTTCAAGTAATGAGTCTTCAAATCCTTCGAATTAACACTGATCTTGAGACATAATTAATTAGTCAGAGTGTGAAAACGCATCATTTCCGGACATGGGTACCCTATTAAAAATGATCAGCATATCTCAATACACCACCTCACCTCCGTTGTCGCTGACTTTTTCAAGTAATGAGTCTTCAAATCCTTCGAACTAACTCTGATCTTGAGACGTAATTAATTAGTCATAGTGTGAAAAAGCATCATTTCCGGACATGGGTGCCTTATTGAAAAGTGATCAGCATATCTCAATATATCACCTCACCTCCGTTGTCAGTGATTTTTTCAACGCCCTGTATATATATATATATATATATATATATATATATATATATATATATATATATATATATATATGGTATGATAAGAAAAATAAATGCCTGGACGGGATTCAAACCCGGCATTTATTTTTCTTATCATACCATATTAAGCTTGCATTGCTCAATGTTAAACATTTAATTATAACATATATAATATATATATATATATATGTATATAGCCGACTTTGTGGCGCATGCGGCTAGACGCTCGCCTGTCATCGTTGGGGTCCCGAGATTGAGTCCCGGTTTCTCCATGTGGGTTTCGTGGTAGATGAATCGGAGCTTTGGTAGGTTTTTCTCGGAGTATCTCACATTTTTGCCTGCCACAAATTTCATTCTACCATTTCTCCATACTCATCTCATTCATTTCATTCCATTTCATTCATCCGCCCGTGTGACGGTACGTCAGGAGCCGGCACCCTTGTAGTTCACAGACCTCTATAAGTATAGGGGCTTCATCTCATCTCATCCCTCGACCCGAACCTCAGTTGGGCACGAGTTGAGGATATTTATTTTACTTTTAATATTTTTTACTGAACCACCGCTGAGGTTGTTACGTAAAAACTTAATTCTGAAATATCAGTCTCCCTCAACAAATTAGGCTATAGCCTAATTATCTGCTTAGGATGAAACAAGAAGTTGTGAAAGGCCTTAATTATTTTAATGAATTTTAATTTTTTGAGGAAGACTCATATTTCAGCTACAAATTTTAAAGTTTTATCTCCTTAAATAGCACAGAGCAACAAAAAAAGAAACTTTTATTTTTTTGTCTCAGAAAGAAAAATATGTGATTCTGATAGTATTTTTTTCTCCTGAATTCAAATATGATACCGGTTTTTCTCCATCACGCAAGGTTTCCGAAAGACAGGAATTTATAATTTCAAACACTTTAATATTTTCTACATTCGTAACTGCACAATATTCGAACATTCGGACCTACCTAGAAAGTAAGAAATTACGATTTTCTGCTATATTTCGCCTCTGGAGCATCCCTCTTGATGCTCCAACAATAATCGGCCAGCATATTAGGATTCCATTTGCCTTGATATCTCTTTTCCATAGCTGAAATCTCCTGATGACAGTGTTCCCCGTGCTCATTGTTCACGGCGCCAAGATTTTCCGGGAAGAAATCTACGTTTATTAAAAAAATAATTATTTAAATCCATTAATTGAAATTGAAAAAAAAATCTGTGGGTGATGGAGAAATTCCGAATACATATTTGAAAAATATTGCTACTGAGGCAAAAGAAACGGAAATATATACGCATAAGCTACACGACATCTTCTGCCGCTTTTTACTGGTCCCCTTTCCTTTATAATGTAATCATCTTTATAAATGTTCTTATGGTGGTATGAAGGAAAGAGGGAAAATTGGCTGTTTCCTGGAGGTTAGGGCGAGGATAGCGGTCCCGAGGTGACGATGCGAGTCTTGATGTTCCAACTGTACTGAGCAAAACACCCTGAACACTTATGTTACACCCACAATTTATTGTAACGCACCATTTTCTCTATTAGCCTTACAGCCTCTAACATGCAATTATTTACTATAATTGGCTGTTGTTATATGTAATATTACATTACATTATATTTATTATTATTATTATTATTATTATTATTATTATTACATTATATAAAATATTTATCAATTGGTGAACGAGAACAAAATTTAATTTTGGAGACTGGAGAAACAATAAAATATTGTAATGGGATCACATATTTAAGAATTAAAATAAATAAAAATGGAAGAGAAAATAGAAATAACAAAGGAAATTTTGCAATTACTTGCCTCAATTAAATATTGTGACATAAAAATATAAGAAATATATTATATATTCTCTTTGATTTGCATGTGATAGGAGCTACCAGGTGGCAATGGAGACCGAGTTCCCACGATATCTAGTAATAATGAGATTATATATATATATATATATATATATATATAAAGTAAAGTGATCCCACAACAGGCCCGGAGGCCCTTGGGGTAGTAGGAGGTTAAGGCTCCCACTTTTTCTAGACAATCGACACTTTATGTCAACCGGGTTGTCAGCCCTGCGTGACGGCCGCCTTTACCCCAGAACAAGCGTCTGGTACTCATTTCCGCTAGAGGCTGAGTCGACCCAGGACCATAGTACCGCCAGAGGATTTGGGTCAGTTATATATATATATATATATATATGATATGATATGAAAAGATAAATGAATGCTTGAGTCGGGATATATATATAGGCCTATATATATATAAATAAGAAAAATGAATGTTTGTAATCGGAAAACGCACTGGGGTATCAATCCAGAGATCCGGGTTCTGGTCCCGTCCCAGCATTTATTTTTCTTATCATGTCATATATATTATCATAAATTATTAAAAGCATCATTCCTTACGTAGCAGAACTTTGGTCATTAACAACAAAAACAAATAAGTGTTTTTTGGCAACGGAAATGGATTTTATACGAAGGGCAGCAAGAATTTCAAGAAGAGAAAAAATTGGAAACTCAGTTATAAGGGAGAACATGAAGATTGAAGACATTATTTTAGATTATATTAAAACTCAGCAATTAAGATGGTACGGACATTTCCAGCGAATGGAAGAGTATCGGCTACCAAAATCTGTTTTGGAATGGAAACCTGAGGGAAGACGAGGCAGAGGAAGACTTAAAACCTCCAGGAGTCAGGGTATATGTTTATACATGAAGGAGAAACATCTACAACCAGGAGATTGGATGGACCGGCAAAATTGGCTATTAGGAATCGGACGATGTCAAAGACATTAATCAACCGATATTATATTATTGTTATTATTATTATTATTATTATTATTATTATTATTATTATTATTATTATTATTATTATTATTATTATTATTACACAACAACATGTCAACAGAATAACCTCAGTTGAAATGTATTTTTGGAGAAGAGCTGCCAGAAAATCTCGACTGGAAAAAATTAGAAATACAGAAACTACAAAATGGATGAATGCAAAAAGAAATATAATGGATGAAATTGAACACAGGAAGCTAAAATGGTATGAACACGTAAGAAGAATGCAGGATGGAAGACTACCAAAGGCCGTCTATGCATGGAAAACTGAAAGAAGGAACAGAAAAGGTAGACCGGAACAACCTGGAAGAACAACATTCAAAATCCAATGAGGAAATTTGGTGTAACACGTGAAAGCACAGAGGACACAGAACGATAGAGAACTTTAAATAAGGGAAATTTGTGAATGTTTGTTGCAAACTGATAATCTGTAAGTCCGTAGTCATTTATATATTTTTTTATTTATTTATATATAGAATTTTAATTTTTACACATCTTTCTGTGCCTCAAGTTTTATTTTTCTTCTCCATTCGTCTCTGTCCATCCAATCCATGTCCTCCAGTCCTCTTGCTCTCATTCCAGTTCTTATTTCCTGCATCCACGAGTTTCGAGGTCTTCCTCTCCTTCTTCCAGGTGGACACAATTCCAATGTTTTCCTGGGTAATCTTTCTTCTTGCATTTTTTATTTACTTATATACAGAATTTTAATTTTTACACATCTGTCTGTGCCTAAAGTTTTATTTTTCTTCTCCATTCGTCTCTGTCCATCCAATCCATGTCCTCTTCTTCTCATTCCAGTTCTTATTTCCTGCATCCACGAGTTTCGAGGTCTTCCTATCCTCCTCCTTCCAGGTGGACACAATTCCAATGTTTTCCTGGGTAATCTTTCTTCTTGCATTCGTCGTATGTGTCCAAACCAATTTAATTGCTTATACCGTATATAATCTACTATTGAATATATATATAAATTCATGTTACTTGCTAAGATTGGTTGGAAAAAACCCTCAATGAAAATTCTCAGAATGAATGAATTATTAATATTATTATTATTATTATTATTATTATTATTATTATTATTTGCTGACGATGTAATCATAATACAGAAAAATGAAGACGACTTACAGAAATCAATGCATGCATTAAATGAAATGTGTAAATTATACGATCTAAAGATTTCTGTAAGGAAAACGAAGACCATGGCTTTTAGAGGAAGAGATCCAGTGAGATCCAAAATTATTTTAGAAAATCAAAGTATAGAACAAGGTGTCTAGTTTCAAATATTTGGGCTGTGATGTTGGCTACAATGTGGAAAGAGATATTGACTCCAAATTTCAGACGGTGTGTGGAACAATACAGAGAACATTCAAAAATAAAATTAGAAAAGAAACCAAGATAAAAATGTATAATGTTATGGCGGTTCCCACAATATTGTATGGATGTGAAACTTGGGCTCCAGTGAAAAAACAGAAGGATAGAATACAGACGGCTGAGATGAGGTTCCTAAGACAAGTAAAAGGATGTACAAGACTTGATAGAATAAGAAATGAGGATATAAGAGAAGAATTGAAAGTACAGCCTTTATTGGATAAAGTCACGAATTACAGACAGAAATGGATTGATCACATGGATGGAATGAGTAAGGAGAGATATCCATTGTTAGCAAGAAATTATCAAGCAAGAGGAAGGCGTGATGTTGGAAGACCTAGAAGACGTTGGGCTGATGCATTATGAAGTCGGAACGGGCAATTGCCTAATCCCTGGAGTGATTATTATTACTATTATTATTATTATTATTATTATTATTATTATTATTATTATTATTATTATTATTATTATTATTATTATTGTAAACATATAATTTAAGTATAAGACAAGTGACTAGTGAAAGATGCCAAGAAGGACCTCTATAAGAAGAAATTAGAAGTAATGAATTTCCACTTATCATCACAGGTTTATTGAAGTGCTACAAGAAAGGGTGTGGAACGATGGTTTACAAATATGTGGCACAGCAGGAGAACAAAGTTCTTAGTTCTCTGCGGCTATCTGTGAATTCCAGAATTCTCATCCTGAAAACCTACCCCTTTACTCGACCCTCTAACGTCACCACACCACCTCCCCCCCTTCCTAACACACAATCCTTAAACTGCTTAAGTCCTCTCTATGAATGTTATATGCAAATTTAACTTGTAGGGGAGGAAAACAAACCCCCTTCTTCTCTCTCACTTGCTCAACCCCTTTCCTTTTCAGTCCATATTTCCGTCTCAATTACCATTCTTACCTCCTCCCTCTCTAGTGCTACGTTAAGCCCAAAATTCTGTGCTGAAAAGCTTATACAAAGCTTCAAATATATTAGGCTACAGTGTGCTATAATCTCACTTTATATATACTTAAGTAGGATTAGCACCTTTCCATCTATGAGCCTCTAAAAGGAAGCGAAATTTCTTTTATAGTGTTTCAAAGTGATATTAGAAACTTTGCGAGGCGCTCACGTAAAAATAGCAAAACGTGCAGACAATACCATTTTCTGCGAAACTATCGCTATAGAATGTACACGTCGCATTAATATTTATAAAATTTGTTGTTTATTTAGACCTAATATAGGCTACTTATTATGCCCTACATTTTCCAGTCTCGCACAGTAGCCCAGCGTGCAAACGTTTAGCGAATTCAAAAAGAAAGTAGGTCCACCTATTGAGGTTTTCATGAAAATAATATATAAATATAAATAATATATAAATAATATATAAGTAATATATCAAGTCTCGTAGACTGCGATGGGCAGGACATGTTGCACGTATGGGGAATGAAAGAAGTGCATGGAAGCTTCTTGTAGGAAAGCCAGAGGGAAAACGCCCAGTTGGTAGACCAAGAATGAGATGGGAGAACAACATTAACTATGATTTGAGGGAAGTAGATTATACAGGGAATGATTGGAAAGCATTAGCTCAGGATAGGGATGTATGGAGAGCTTATGTCCGCGCGGCCATGAACCTACGGGTTCGATAGTGCCAGTGAGTAAGTAAGTAAGTAAGTAAGTAAGTAATATATAGTCGGTCGCGGTGGACTAGTGGTTATGCTCCTTGCCTCTGGTCCCAAGGGTCGCGGGTTCAAACCCGGCCGGGGTCGATGGACTTTTTAGGACGGAAAAATCCAAGGAGCAAGTCCTCCGGGAGAGACTTTAAGCCGTGGGTCCCGAGTCTGAAGATTTGCAGGCTCGTAAAAAAATCCTTAAGCCTGAATGAAAAGGCCTCTAAGCATAATTTACCGAATTTTCCCGTCCTAGTACTACCTTGGTTTCCTAGATGTCAGTATGAGGCGGAACGCTGACCACGTACCACTCAAAATGACATCTATACGAAAACAAGTGTAACTAAATTAGTATGGTTCAAATTCTTCCCTGTAGGGGGAGAGCGCCTAAATCTCTGTAAAGGGAAAACATAGGCTTACAATACAATACAATACAATACAATATATATATATATATATATATATATGGTATGATAAGAAAAATAAATGCCTGGACGGGATTCGAACCCGGATCTCTGAGTCTGTACCTCAGCGTGATATCCATTACACTACCAGGCGAATCCAATTCAAACACTTATTTTTCTTATATATGTATTATACTCTCCATTATTACTAGATGTCGCGAGAACACTGTCTTCACTGCCATCTAGTAGCTGACTATATCAAGTAAGCAAATTAAAGAGAATATTTATTTTACTTTATAGCAGTGACGCTATATATATATATATATATATATATATATACACACATGTTTATGGTCTTTTCGGCGGCTACTAGTTAGACCATCAAAGATTTATAAATAAATATTCCTGAGAACTACCTCAATAAAAAAATTGTAAACAATTATCAACTACAACCAAACAGAGATTACACAATGTAACTGCAAAATTAGGACTAATATATAACAGCGTTAGAATGTGGCCTCTCGCCCTTGCTCTTTATCATATACATGGATAAAATACTCCAAGATTGGCTACAGATGAGACACGGTTCAATCGAAATTAATAGAAACCTAAAAAAGGACTCCTTGCTTTTTGCAGATGATTTGGTATTAATAGCTGCAACAGAAACAGATTTACATTATTCTAACACAATTTTAATATAATTGCAAAAAGGTGCAATTTGGAAATCAATACAAAGTAACTAAAGTGATGGCCTTTTGTGGGAAACACCCTATAGGGGCCTACCTAGCAAAATTGTTTTGGATGATGAAATTTTAGGAGTAAATGAATTTAATTATTTGAATTAGAATTTAACATTTCAAAATGAAGCTGACAAATCAAAGAAAATCACAAATTTCACAAAAACAACGGGGATAATTAACAGTAGGCCTATAATGAAACCATCTTTAGTACAGAAGAACACAAGATTACGGCTTTATAAGGTTCTTGCAAAACCAGTATTAAGATATGGTAGTGAAGCATGGACAATACGAAGAAGATATGAAAGCCGAATAACAGCAAATGAGATGTGATTTATGCGCCGTACAGCAGGCCTTTTTTTTTTAATGAATACTTTTAAAAAATCATAGTGAAGATCTATACAAGACTATTTAACTCATGCCCCAAATGGGAGTCAATGACCAATCACGTTTCAATGATTTCTGTTTTACAACCAATCAGAATCGTGTTTCACCAAATATTTATCAGTGTTATGATTACCATATTAAAGAAAGTTCCTCCTTACAATATTGCGTTCCTTTGGCAATAAATAGTATGATCTGGTTGCAGTGATAAACAAATGAAGCAGTAGAAGCGTACCTATCGTTTCTCATTTGTTTTCAAACATCGCCGTTTACATTAAATATATAAATATTTTAAAATAACTATAGTTAAATAATGATTTGTGAGTAAACAGCTTAATTTTATTCGTTAAATAGTCCTAACAAATGCCACTCTTGATTTCCAAATTCTCTAGATAAATTCACTCCTCACTTCGTGAGTCGTGAATTTATCGATAATTTGGAAATCACTCGTGGCATTACTTATGAAAACATCACGATTGTGGTTCCACAGCTTTAGTATAACTAGGTTTATTGTCTGTAAAAAAAGTCATATAAATACGTCCAATAGTTCCTGAGATAATGGGGCAAATGCTCGAAAATGTTCACTTTTCAGAAAACAAGGCTAGTCCCGCGCCGTAGCCGAGCGGTTAAGGTAGGAAGCCTTGGCGCAGAGCTACGGGACTTGCGCTGGTTCGAGTCTCCATGGGGGAAGAAATTTTCTCATGGTATTTCGGCCAGTATGGGACCGGTGCCCACCCAGCATCGTGAGACAATTGGGTAGCTACAATAAGTAGCGGCTCCAGGCTGAGGAACCAGCTATAACGGCTGGGGGACTCGACGTGCTAACCACATGTCACCCCTACACTGGCTGTTGATCATCTACCTCTGTGTTTGACACATGTGGATGTGAGGCCAGCAGCCGGCTGGTACGCTAAAAGCCTTCTAGGCCTGTCACACCATGGAATTATTATTATTATTATATTATTATTATTATTATTATTATTATTATTATTATTATTATTATTATTTGTCCCGCGCCGTAGCCGAGCGGTTAAGGTAGGAAGCCTTGGCGCAGAGCTACGGGACTTGCGCTGGTTCGAGTCTCCATGGGGGAAGAAATTTTCTCATGGTATTTCGGCCAGTATGGGACCGGTGCCCACCCAGCATCGTGAGGCAATTGGGTAGCTACAATAAGTAGCGGCTCCAGGTTGAGGAACCAGCTATAACGGCTGGGGGACTCGACATGCTAACCACATGTCACCCCTACACTGGCTGTTGATCATCTACCACTGTGATTGACACATGTGGATGTGAAGGGCCAGCAGCCGGCTGGTAAAAGGGCAACCGCTGAAAAGTGGAAAGACCCTCAATCGGATCAGAAAACAAGGCTTCAAGTGTATTGGCAATACAGGGTGGCAGCTGGTAATTTAAAAAAAAATAATTTAGGCACTTGTTCTTTGTGTTCAGTAAAAAATCATATACAGCAATGTTCAGAAAAGAACAGACTATTTAATTATGAAAAAACAAAAATTGATTTTTTTTTCAAATTTTAGCCTACCGTCTTACCTTAATTGTGGTTGCTATATTCTAATGTAACATATCGCTCATTTGCTGCAACAACGTCATAACTCAAAAATTGTCGATTTTGAGTTATTGGTACTACATGAAAGACAGAACTCAGTTCTATATCCAGGAAGAACGACATAAGCTATTGTATACAATGAGTTGGTATAGTAATTTGATATTTATGACAAATACAGGCAAAGATATATGGATTTCAAACCTTTAAATGCTTCTCCTGAAAAACTATGTTTTTTGAGTTATGACGTTGTTGCAGCAAATGAGCGATATGTTTGTGCTGGTGAGTGGTAGAGAAGGCCGCATGGCCTTAACTCCACAAGGCTAGGCCTAAATAAATAAAAAAATATATTACAATAAGGGGCGTTCAAGAGATTATAGGCCTAAAAGCAGTGATAATGAAAAGCAAGTTTGTGTTTTGTTTTGAACTCTTTAAGTTTAAGAAATAAAATTATTTTAATCTTAAAAACTAAAGTTGAGACGTTAATTGGATCACGTCTTAAAGAACGTTCACCAGAGATTTTAAGACTTGCCATTATGAGCCATTTTCGTTCTTAAAAAGTCTGGAAAATGGGAAGACAATCCATACTCATTTAAACTGTTTTAAATTTAGAACTCTAAAATAAGTTCCACAGATAGGAAATTGTCTCTTTTTTTTCGTAAAACGAAACGTCTGAGAGTGGAGGATGAGAATGGGGTGGGGTTGGTGAAAAGTTAAAAACAGAAATTGGAAATGTCGGGTAGAAAGAAATAATGTACATTGGGACACACTAGGCGAGTTTCACTTTTTTTAAAAGAAAAGTCAGAATCTAAGGAGGAGTTTGGGGGTGAAAAGAGGAGGTGGATAGGAAGATTGATACGCAATTCCGGATTCCCATTACCCATCCTCCTGAGCGTTCCACCTCCTACTCTGCCATTCTCGTATCTCTTCGGAAAGGCTGGTTTGCGCTACACTTCCAACCATCTTCCTGGACGATGCTCGGATATTATTCTCTTCTCTTCCTACCAGCAGTTTTTCTTACTCCTTCGTCTTTTTTTTTTCTATCTCTTTTCGTCCCAGGCTTCCTGAGCTACTTCGCTTCCCATTCCTCTTTTGCAATCTTCTCCCCCCCTTTTTTTCTAGAATATTCCAGCAAAATCCACGGACGTTCTACTTCTTCTAATCGATTAAGTGAGAAGAGCAGTCCCCAGCAAAATGCTTCTGTCCTGCATTTAATATTAAAGCCATTAACTGGGATAGGACAGGTCCTGCAGCGCCACATTCAGTCAATCGCAAAAACAAAACCCTGAACCACGACCTTGCCTTATAAGATTTTATTAATTCCTAATTTCATTCATACAGCTAAATGTGACATGAATTTTTAAATAACTTCATAAACTCCCATTGAATTTTATTCTAAGGGTTTCATTTTACAAATTATTTCCCACCATTTACAATGATTTTTACATTTTTTCTATCGGTTCTTAATATATTTTTCTACGATACTGAACTGCATACGTAGCATAAAGACGTGGCAGACATATTGATTTTAACGAATATTCTATGCAACAACAAAGACGTGTTCCAGTGCAGCCAACATAGAGAATGTACTAATTGTTTACATATTCTTCAGAATTTCAGAGCTTACTATTTATTTTTGGGCGTTACATTCTTTCACAGGTTAGAGTGTTTAAACTGCGTTAGGTTAGCTTTTAGGTTGGTCTTTCACAGATTAGAGTAGGCCTACATATATTGCGTTTGGTTAGCATTTAGGAACGATAAATATCGTGTATATGTTGGCTGCATCCCATGATTCCATAATGTAAAGCTTGGCGCATGCGGATGATAGCCTATATGGTTGGAACTTAGAACAAATTTTCGCGTTACATATTGTAAAATAATAATAATAATAATAATAATAATAATAATAATAATAATAATAATAATGTTTTATTTAATCTGGAAGAGTTAAGGCCATAAGGCCTTCTCTTCCACTCAACCAGCACAAATACAAATAAATATTTGACAAATATATATATATATATATATATATATATATATATATATATATCGAGGTAGCGTGCTGCCTTATCACGCAGCGGGCCCGGGTTCGATCCCCGGTCGGGGCAGTTTTTATCGGGGTTTTTCCTCACCTGTAAGACAAATGTTAGGAAAACTTTAAGGCCCAAACGGTCCCCGAAATCATATGGCCATCATTATCATCCTCATCCTCACCTTTATCATTATCATCATCATCTTTCACCGGTGTGGAAAGCAACGGGAAGCTACCACATCTACAATTCCCTAGTAAAGCTGCAAAGCATAGCATGAAAATGCTATGATTGCAGTGAAGGACCTGCCTTCGGGCAGAATTACTATGGATGGATATATATATATTATACTAATTATAAACAGTTAAAGATACATTAAATGTAGCAATGTAAATTTCATGTACAAACAACATTTTATACGATAATAACAATAATAATACTTACGATAATAATAATAATAATATAATAACAATAATGATAATAATAATAATGCCCCATTAATAAAATTATAGAAGCTTTACGGCCTAAAATCGCGTGGAAAGAAATACTTTATTTAAAAGTTCGGCTCAAGTTCAGAATACTTCGACCTGTGCATTCCTGCAATACTGTTGTACGACGTACTTTTTCCGTCTTTACTAACATTTCATACTATTTTAAACGTTTTTCAACGACACTATATATTTTTTTTACAATTGTTCAATGTTTTTACCTACGTAGCAAAATGCCGCATTTATCTCAAACGATTTTTTTAAAATTTCTACAGAAACATAGTGCGCATGCGCGAACACTTAAAGAAACTTCCGTTAGATGGCGGAGATATCAGTGAAATGACAATGATCACATTCGAAAATATAAGAAATGGATTTTGATAAGATCCGATGGGACAAGTTAGTACTACATCAATATTAAATTATACTTCATTATCTATTTTTGCAGCTTTATGAATCGAGCAGAGTTATGTTTCCAAGAACGGTTTCAACTTTAAGTGCTAATAACTTACAGTGTTCTTTTCATTATCTTGATATGTGATATTTTCTTCTACTTGTTTTGCAAGTCAGTCGCCGTGGCGTAGTCGGTAGAGTGCCTACCTTCCACTCCGACGAACCGGGTTCGATTCCCGGCGGGGTAGGGGATTTTAAATCTCCACCTTGGGTCTGGGTGTGTGTCCTGTATTGCGTTTGTATGTGTGTATAAGATAAAAAGGTTAACAAAGTTAACAAAAAGGAAAAACAGTGTAAACGAAAGAAAAGACAAAGAAAGAAATTTAAAAAAAATTGAGGATTAATTTAAATTGATACCCTCCTTTAGCTCTCACCGATT
The DNA here is from genome assembly GCA_030220185.1 of Diploptera punctata. NCBI lineage: Eukaryota > Metazoa > Arthropoda > Insecta > Blattodea > Blaberidae > Diploptera > Diploptera punctata. The sequence goes on from JASPKZ010010656.1 coordinate 3,114,784, forward strand.
TTTCCACCCCACTCCATATATGTACGTATTGGCCAATCATTTCGTGACCTTTCCCTTTCTTTTCTGTCAGATAATAAGATGGGATAATTATTCATAAAAATAATGATAAAAGTAAAATAAATACAAGTGCATGATAATAATAATAATAATAATAATAATAATAATAATAATAATAATAATAATAATAATAATACTGACTATTTAACTCGTGCCCCAA